>JAATLQ010014191.1:23226-40972 GCA_013421005.1 Heliconius erato x Heliconius himera | reverse complement strand
ATAAGTTACTTATAATGTAGTAATAGGTGTCACTGTAATTACGAGTACGCCATTTGATATTGTTTCCATTATCGATTGTATTAAGTGGCGGTAGTGTGCTGCGTCTTTTCCGGTGGATTTCCAATATAAGCGCAAACGACACGGCACTCGTGTTCATTACGTTCTAAGATATTGTCAAGACAACTTGTCATTACAATTCATATTTCAATATTGTGACTACGAGAGTATATGTGTATATAGCAAGTGTAAATAAATTTATTGTAAAAGTTGGATTTTGTGTCTTGAACACTAGGTTCTCTCTGCCTACCCTGCAGTGTGTGGGATACAGCGTGAAACTTATTTATTTTAAGTTAATGAATCTGCTTAGTTTACGAATTGAAATGTCATTAATAATAACATGCTCTTTTAATGTACTAAAATAAGTGTTCGATATTAAATAGGAATCTTTCATGTAGCGTTGTTAGTGTTGTTTAGCCAAATTCTTGTGAAAAAAATAATATGTAATAATTAAATTATAACATGAATGTATATGGCTATGAATGTGTACTGATGGCTCATTGTGTTAACGAGAATTATTGAATTGTATAAATCTACATAATTATATATTATCTAATATACATAATTATATAATTGTTGTATAAATCTAAAATCAAAAAAACTAAAAATGTATAAATACAAAAAAAAATGTTTGCAATGTAAAATATAATTTATAAATATTTTGTATAATCAATTTAATTGCGTAACGAATTCAGTGTAGTTAACATTTACTTTATTTAATTTTAGTTAAGGAATAACAGGACTCTCTTACAAACATCACATGAGTCTAGTTTTATGTAATAATTATTTTGATTTAAAGAAAATTACGAATTAAGAAAATGTATTTCAAATTGTATAATTTACATATTATGACATGTGAATATATCTAATTTAATTGTTTTTGTAAATATCCTCACTTGTGCTAAAAATATAATTGTTATGTAACTGTTGGCACAAAACTAAAGCTATTTAAGTTAGGACATTTAAAAATTGTGAACTATTCTTAAATCGCGAAGGGACTCGCGATTAGCAGGATGGCCGAGCTGTTAGCATAAGTTACTTATAATGTAGTAATAGGTGTCACTGTAATTACGAGTACGCCATTTGATATTGTTTCCATTATCGATTGTATTAAGTGGCGGTAGTGTGCTGCGTCTTTTCCGGTGGATTTCCAATATAAGCGCAAACGACACGGCACTCGTGTTCATTACGTTCTAAGATATTGTCAAGACAACTTGTCATTACAATTCATATTTCAATATTGTGACTACGAGAGTATATGTGTATATAACAAGTGTAAATAAATTTATTGTAAAAGTTGGATTTTGTGTCTGATTTGTTGGTTCGCCTAACAATTATACATTTACATTGGATGTATGTAATATATAACTACTATTTTTTATTGACGTGCGTCTTTTGAACGCTTTGTGGGTTAAAGTCAAATGTCGCGTTTCGTATTTCGCATAATTCTCTATATAAAACACTCTTCTGTAAGAATTGAATATTGTAACAGTTAGCTTCATATATTAACTGATGATAATATACTGTATTTTAATTATCTGTAGTATGCCATAGTTAGTATGCTATGGCAACATTATTCTTTAATACGCAGCCATATTTTAACTAAAATTGTATAAAAGGCTGGAGCAGTGAAGGCTAGTGTTTGAATCAGTAAAGGGACCCCTGAAGCCCACTCCTGTGGTCGCAAGTCCCAGGCACTGCTCCAAGCTCGTCAGTAGTTGTGTATTTTGTTATTATAAAATGTAATTAAATAAAGTAATTTATACGAACTGCAGTTTTTTTCACATCATCCAATACAGAAGACAACACAATCACTTCTCAAATGGTTTTTGATTGGTTATTGGTATTCAGGAAACATCACATCGATTTTCCTAAAAGTTTCGATACCGTGGCGCAATGCCACAAGCGTGTAATTGTAAAGCGACGGTTGTGGGTTTGATTCCCACTCTGGGAAATAGATTATTATTTATTTATATTTTCATTTGTTCACTTTTACCAAGGCTAAAATGGCAGTGTTGACTTCCGTCACATAATGTGCAATGCCTCGAAAAATCGGCAGAAAGTGGGAAACGGACTCTTAAAACTACATTCCCTCCGCCTATCCTGCTAAATGCGGGATACAACGTAAAGCTGAAAAAAGTAACTCTATTTTTTATTTATGATTTCCCAATTAAACATTCATATAATGATTTTATTAACTCAAAATGGCCACACATTTTTTGTTTTAAAACCATTTTTATAATAGAAAGTCTGGATAGTATAGCGTAAAATTAATACGCCACGGAAAGATAAAACCGTTTGAACTAATTACCAGAATAATGACAGATTTTAAATTGCATTTTAAGTATTCATGACATTGAAATTTATAGAGGTTATGTCAGCAGGTTGCGACGTTAAATTCACTGGAAACACTGTTCTTGTAAAATATAGATGATGCTTTTGATAAGTTATGGTTATGATGTGAACGGAGATTTTAAGATTAAGGAGAATAAGTTCTGTTCTGTCCTTTTTTTTTATTGTGGCGTACAGAGCGTGCCAGTTGAGCACAAAATCACTTCGCCAAGGAGGTTGTACAGTAAAAAAAGAGATAATATTAAACAACAAAAAAATGCATGTTTAAAAGAGATAAGAGAATAAGTTAAGGGATCTCATACGGGTAAATGTCAGGTAACGTTGACAAATATATTTCAGATGACCAAAGTCTTTGTGTAAATATACTGAAAAAATATGAACCAAAGAATTATAAGATTGAAAAACTGAACACGCAATGCTTCTAGAATACGGAAAGTGGGAAAAGGAAAGTAAATTAAAGCGGAAACGGTTTATCTTATAATAACACTAGATTCTAGGTATGCGCAGAATACAACGTAAAGTTAAAAAAATAAGAAGGCAAAATTCCATTGAGTTTCCACAAACCTTAACAGTTTACTTAATTTCTTGAAAGTATTATATACCTATTTATAACTCAAAATATCACCAAGCAAAGACAGAATATTATACTATGTATTATAATATCACCATCTGAACGGGCTGTATAATTTTTATAGGTTGTGTACACAGAAAATTCGTTAGCGATTGCATCGTTCGCAAAATCACTTGTATTAATGAGGCTTTGGAACCTCCGTAATGGCAATTATATGATACGATCGCATGAGTTAACGTGAGTTTGTTTGAACTCATTTCATGTTGAATAGCTATTTTTAACCGATTTTTAAAAAAAGTAGGTTCTCAATTAGTTGGAATCTTTTTTAATTGTTTTTATTTCAGCTTTATGCTGTATCCCGCATATAACAAGGTAGGCTCAATGAGACTAGTCTTAAGACACTCTGCTTCTCACTTTTTACCAAATTAAAGAGGGAATGCCGCTCATTGCCATCAAACACACCAGAGAGAAAGAATAAAAATATTAAATATTTCATTTCAAGGAGTGGAAACCGAACCTACAACCTGTCGCGTTTACAGTTACACGCTTATACCTCTGTGTCACGACTGGTCTCGACTGTTTTTTCAAGAGTACTTCATTATTAGAAAAATAGTTAAAAAAATAGTTTAGTAAACATATAATTGGTCTTATTGGCAATATTGGCAATCAGCTTCACGCTTGTTACCGTATATACCTAAGAAAGTGAGCAAAATGAACCGAGTTTTAAGGTAGATATTGTGTATGAGTGGCGGAACTCAACGCTTTGCTTTGTCTACTAGAGCGAGCAAACGAAAATTATTTAAATATCATAATCATACCCCCGAGTAGGAATCGAACCCAGAAACAGTGTTCTACGGCACTACGACGGGCTCTGCTTAATTTGGTCAGGTTAGAAGTATAATACTTTACGACTGTTATTATTATTACAAAATGTTGACATCTCTATATAGTAGTACTTTATAAGCATTTATGTCAGGTAAAAAAGATTTTTTAATTCTATTCAAAACGTAACATTAGGTACCTTATTAAAATTCATAATCATCGAATTTCTTTCAAGTGCAATTTCCGGTAAGTCCAGGGAAGTCCCCTAAGAATATACAAAAAGTCAGCATTTTTAAAGTGCTAATTTACAACAGGTTCACGAATTTTTTTATCGAAGTCTGTCAGTCAAGATGGGAATTCTCGACACAAATTTTATTTAGAAGGCATTCTTTTAGATTGCCATCATAAATTTCGATAACGCTGAAATTACGCATTATCAGAATTGAAGAGTATTGAGTTTCACAATGGAGTTATAAGGAACATTTTGGCTGCTATAATGATAAATATCTAATAATACATGAGGCCAGTCGTGGCGCAGAGGCATAAAGTGTGACTGCAAAATCGACTGGTTTTGGGTTCAATTCCCACTCGAGGATATGAAATATTTGTTTAAATTTATATTTTCATTTCTTCGCTCTGATGTTGAAGTAAAGTGCGGCGTTGAGTTCCGCCACTCAACACGCAATGCCTCCAGGCTTCGGCGGAAAATGGGAAGTGGAAAAAAAAATTATCACTAGGTTCCCTCTGCCTACCCTGCTGTGTGCGGGATACAGCGTGAAGCTGATTTAATTTTTTTTTTTACATAATAGTAAAAATACGTACATATACAGGCTGGAAGTGTAAGCACCACTTTAAATGAAACCACAGTTTTAACTACTCTATAAAAGCCTAATATAAATCAGAAAAAAATAAATTCCCAAAAATGAAAAGTTATTTTTTCAAACAAAATAAATAATAAAATTGTCGTTTTAAAATAAAACGTGTCGTTTTTAAAAAAAATAATATTTGTAAGGACGACGCACGCACACATAAACCTATGAAATGAACACCGCTGCACACGCCTCATCGAAATCGAGTCGTAAGTATTGGCGATAAAGTTCAAAGTTGTTTAACCTTTAGTAGTATTATTGTTGTAGTAATTGTTTCCGTAATTGGGATCTATACGTACTTGCGTCACACGAAATACAGGTATGGATAAAAATCGTGAAATGAAAAAAAATCCTACGTCCAAACTGTTGAGGCATCTTGATTAATTTCTTTAGGTATGGGTTTAAAATATTTTACCCTATATGCTGTTTCCGTAAAAGGAGCGCTGCCTCTTCCACCCTGTACATATAATTAAAATATTATTAATAAGAATTACATCAAGCGAATATTTATAATGTATCTATCTAAAATATATCATCAACAGCTTCACGCTATATTCCGTATACAACAGGGCAGAGAGAGGGAACCTAATGTTAAGACACTCTGTTCCCTACATTAATCAGTATTTTCCCTTTATTAGGGACAGAAATGTAATATAATATTGATACTATATTATTATACCAAATTCTAACAACGGTATTTAAAACAACACAATTAAAGGCTAACATAGATAGATTTTAAACGGAAAAGAAAATTTAAAACCTATTCTAATTCATACAAAGAACATTAAACTTCACTTTAATTACTCAGTAATTATATTTCAAGCCACATTTACAACATGTCAAACACAAAATTTAATAAAACGTTCGTCCTTCACGTTAATACCGCTGCAGATACATCACTAACTTCATAAGAATTATAAAACTTAAATGGTTTTGTTGGTAAGTTTTCTCTTAACTTAGAAGCGTTTTCATGTTTCATACTAAATGTCACTGGGATAAGAATTACAAATATTTACTTGCGGGTATATATACACATAAATAATTTAACAGCTTAATGCGACACCAAGTACTGAAATGTCGAAATATTGGTTCGACACTGTGTTTGTGGTTTCTATACATATAGCGTTAATAGATATCGATTGAATATATTAATTTATGATCGACTCTACCTTTTAAGACCCTAGATAATTGACAGAGTGAAGGCGACTGAGTGAGAGAGTTTTGACACTCAGATTAGGGTAACCATGACTTATATGTTTGATGACCTTTTTTCTGCCCTTTCACTGAATGCATTCACATTCATTCTGACTTTTTAGATGAAAGAAATCTGTTTTTGGAACACATGGGCTTGTGTATTCACTGAGCTCATGGTTAAAGTATCGTTAGCAACGCTCTAGAGCGCTTATTTATTAAGAGAAATGCCTCGTTTGATGCTTTGTTTTTGTTTTAGTTAAAGTTTAGTGTAAGAATTTGATGAAATAATTATATCTATTACTGTTTTTTAAAATATAAAATTTTATATTTCTACTAATAAGTATATTAATCCAATAATATGAAGGTCTCATATCGTGGCGCAGGGCACAAGGACGTGACTAGTGTAAAGCAACGGCTGTGGGTTCGATCCCCACTCGAGGGAATTAATTATTATTAATATTTTCACAACCGTTTCTACTATTAATTCATTTCACAACAACCCTTCAAAATTATACATACAATTTTATATGAAATCCGAAAACAACACACTGTTTAAAACACGAACCAACCAACACTTCACTACGTTCACCTTATCTAAATAAACATTTCACTGAACGTTTGTTTATCCGTAAGTAAGGTCAGTCGTATTATTGGACGGAGCGCGACGCGAGACGAGCTATAACTAAATTGTCAAATTAGAATCTGAATCAAAGGCGTACCACACGCTATTGAAGTCCCCAGACGTATCTCGGGATCTATTAAAGGAATTGGAAATTTTACAGACGACTAAATTTCACCTTTATTAGTCGTAATATAGCTAACAAATGAAGTTACGATATCTGAAATGGGTAATGGAATTCAGTGAACATATTGAGCGGTTCATTAGTTTTGAACCGGGCTTAATAAGACGTGCGGCTCTTGTGCGGTTTCGAAGAGACGCGGGTTCAAATTTATTATAGGTTTTCTAAAAAGTATATTTTTCTTGCCCAAGTGTGGAATAAGATTTTAAAAATGTAAAAAATAAGTTTTTTTTATTTATAATATTGACATAATATGCACATGTGTAGTATACGTATTGAAATATGAATATTTACATATTTTTACATTCTGTTTACAAAGTCATGCTTATAAACTTTGTTTTAAGCATAGTAATTGAATATGAATTTATAGCTTGAAATAATTTTATTAGTTAGACACATCCTCAAAGAACCACGATGATACAATTTTATTTTTTCTATTCTTAAGAAAATTTAATAAAACGGCGTCTTTAAATGGAATCTCAAACTATGTAGGCACATAGAGTATAGGAATTGGAAAACGATCATCGTTCTAACGTGAAGTGTAGTTTCGTTAGTTATATTCATTTTAAATATATTTGCTATGTTGTACCTTAAAATTAAAAGCTTTTTCCAATACAAGATGTATGCAGAGAAAACATGAAAAAAATTAAACTTTTCACCAAATAATTTCTCTATGACTACGCTGTTATCGTGGCACAGTGGTAGCCTCTGACTTTAAAGTAAACGCTATACGCCATGGTTGTAGCTTCAATCCCCACTCGGGGAAATGAATAATTATGATCTACCCGCAAATTTGGCAATATAAAACGCGCCACATTAGTGTTAAGTGGCGGAACTCACAAATAGGTGAGTTCCGCCACTTAACACGTAATGTGTCGAAGTTAGCCGAAAAATGTAGAACGGATTGTCGCCATACTAGGTTTGTCTATTTACCCTGTTTTGTGGGAAAAAGAGACGGAAAACGTCTATTTCTATGAAAGTTATTGCTAATAAAATTTTTGAAATAAAAAATATTTACCGTGGTGAAATTGTACCCATAAATATCGTATATATATAGCTGATATTTCTTAAATGTATATTTTTTGTTATATCACTAATTTAAATAAGAATATTTTTTGAAAAATATATTATTGTATAATAAATATTACAAAAAATATCGAATTTGGTTCATTCCTTACAAAGTAATGGTAATTGTAATCTTTGGATTTGTTTTTCTATCCGCGACACAAATTGATCAATACAAAGCGTGCCAACTATTCTGTTTGCGGATTACACAACGTCCAAGTGCAGTAGCGTTTAATACGTCTGAAATTTTTTTTACTATTTTTGATTTGGGGAATATTTTTTATGTTTCTTTTATTTCATGGTAATTAAGAAATTTATAGAGTCCGTCGTGGCGCACGGGCGCAAGGGTGTGACTGTAACGCGACAGCTGTGGGTTCGAACATCACCCGAGGGAATCTTTTAATATTTTCAATTCTTCGTTCTGGCACCAAAGCGAAGGCCCGGCGTTGAGTTCCGTCAGTCATCACGCATTGCCTTGAAATATTCGGCAAAAAGTAGGGAACGGAGTGTCTTAACTCTAGGTTCCCACTGCCTTGGTTCTTGTATGCAAAATACAGCGTGAAGATGTTTTTTAAAATATATAGAGTAGTCTATCAATCGTTAATAGCTATAGCTGTATGAACGTTGGTTGATTACGACCTATTGCCCGCAACCTACTTGGCCGCGAACCCAGCAAAATTAAGGTGTCACTATTTAGCGCGCTTTGTGGTTACATTTCTTATTATATCTTGACATTCGTCAAATATGTCTAACATTAGTACGGTGGTAGTATGTTCAAATGCTACATTAGCACAACGGAAACCTATAGATGTTTTATTCTTCAGAGGCCAGCTACTCTCTTCTTTGCTCACCTAAAAGACTATTCCAAGTCAGCAGTCCACGAGAAAAAAAATCGCATCCATGTTTTTAATCTTCAACAAATAAAAGATTCTTTTCTATTTCGTATTTATGAAATAAAAGATTCAGTATTGGGTAAGAAAACCTAATTTAATTGTAAATCAGCATTTTATATTTCAACAAAAAACTAACCTAAACCTTGTTTCGAAACTAAAGGCGAAACTTAAATAAATTGTGTACAATAATATTATGACAATACGATTTAAAAGTAAGTCTTTGTAACGTAATGTCGAGTTTATTTTTACAAGGTGAAAAATATAAAACATTTATTTCAAGATCATTTACGTTATGTAATTCTATCGAAATTTCTTCACTAATATATTTAAGTACGTACTAGCGACCCGCTCGCGACTTTGCTCGTTTAAAAAACACAATTATTTATAAACCTACTTATTTAGAAAACGTATAAAAATTGTGAAAACGTATAAACATGGCTTAGTGGTCAGAGCGCCTGGTCGGTTTCCAGGAGGCGCGGGTTCGAGTCCAGCTGCGTTCAATTTTTTATACGTTTTTCTAAATAAGTATTTTTCTTTCCTAAGTGTGGAATAACACTTTAAAAATGTTTAAAATATTTATAAACCTGAATTTTTTTCGTGTTCAAATAATATTATTATTTTAAAGACAACATCTAGTTGAAAAATAAAAATTCGGCACATTTATTAAAACAGCTACTTTATATTGATATACATTTTTCATTCATGCTTCGATCGAAAAAAAAGAAACACCAAATGTTAAAAGAAGCTGGTCAAAGTACAATTGTGAAAACTGCATTTAAGTTGGCGACACTATTTCCGAGATTTGCGTGAACTCGCGCACAGACAAACAGACAACCGATAAACAGACATAAATTTTAAAAATCATTGTTTAAGTTCACGCACACAGCAGGGTAGGCAGAGGGAACCTAGTGTTAAGACACTCCGTTCCCCACTTTCCGCCAAGTTCTGGAGGCATTATGTGTTGTGTGGCGGAACTCAACGCCGCGCTTTGCCTCGACACCAGAGCGAAGAAATGTAAATAAATATTTCATCTCCTCAAGTGAGAATCGAACCCACAACCAGTCGATTTTGCAGTCACACTTGTGCCCACTGCGCCACGAATGGCCTGACTGGATAAAAAAAAATGTTTAAGATTCTCTGATTACCCCGCTAGGGATAACGCGTGAAGCTAGCTTAGTTTATTTTTTTATTGTTTAAGTTTAGCGTCTCTTACTTTAATAAATACAGCAAAAATTTGCTCATATATCTTTCAAGAACAGACGGCGATCGTTCAGTTTTAATATATGAATGAAACATAGTTATTTTAGAATTTACTATTGATAATAGATGAAGATACTAAATTCTGCACTTACCAGCAGAATTCAAGACATTCGAGACAACTATCGGAACTAAACGCCGTCCTTATTAAAAATACTTAATAAACTAAATTTAACCAAGACAATATTCAAATATGTAATATACCTTAAACAAATTTTATCACCTATGACATCATTTTATAACAAGACAGACCTCGATCCTAATGGATAATATCGCCCGGAGCAATTTAGTTTTAATCTTCTTCAATTATTCTATGAAAGTGTTATCCTTGTGATCATAGCAAGTTATATTCGAGATATTGTATCATTTAAATTCTATTTTGCATATTAAAAATAACATATTCTTTAAAAGGTTTGTTTAATAAATTTGTCTCTTAAAAACCCTAGATATACCTTAATTAATTAAGTTTTTCTTTAATTAAATTGTCAGTCTCAAAAGTTTAATTGAAAACTTTTTATCTGATCAAGATAGGTGTACATGGGAAATATCAAATAACCGAATGGAGACGCGGTGGTTAAGGGTTTAATCCTCGCTCTTCTGAATGATGGATTATGTAAGCTATGGACTTCAATATATTCTGCTGAGAACGTAATGTTTCTTTGTCTTTTGAATTTGTTGAAAACAATTGGTTCTCTATGGTTACCAAGTAAAGGTAAGTGATGTGTTAAGTTTTCTAGTCGGTTTAAAATTGACTAACGTGATAGGTATACATGAATTTTTCTCTATTCAAGATTACTTTATATTAATAAAGAATAGATCTGATCAAGTAAGACTGTAGGTTTGATCCAAATCAGAGGAATTAATTTATTCTATTTTCCCACTCTGGTCACTCAACACGTAATATCTCGAATTCAGGCGGAAATCTTTGGACAGAGAGTAGTAACACTATGTTTTTTTATACCCTGCAATATGTGACATAAGGATTGAAGATAAAAAAAGTAATAAAATAGCAAATTTAGTTTTCACTACATGTCACTTTATAATTCATATCATAATGAAAACTTTATATCATAATAAAATTTCCATTATAATTGAAGACGGTGTAAGGCGTGACTAACTTCTCCTTGCCCACGACTGCATATATATCGACTGCAACTGCGGTAGTTTTTGTGTATACGAGTATGCATTCATGTTATGTTCTATTGTGAAGCTTGAAAATAGTTTCACTTCTATTTATATGAAAAGGTAAAATATTTCAGAAGCTCAAAATATCTACTAGCAGATATTTTGTTATTTTAATCAATTAAGAACGTTAACATGTTTGCTTTTTAGTTTATACCATCTGTTAAGTCTTGTAATAGTAGTATGAAACCTTGACTCTTGAGAAAAGAGAATACCTACATAAGAAAAAAAATAAAAATGTTGATAATTCTGAACGTAAACCATCTTTTTTTCATTCGTTCATTTACAATATAAATTTATAAAATAAACTAATATGAAATAGTTATAAATTATATTCTCTTTCAATAACATGAACTTGTTATAAAATTTTCTTAAAGTAATTTTTAAGTTATCTTTACGTTAAATTCATAATTATTATTACGTTGTTCAATTTTACTGGTAAATTAAAAAATATATATATATACCTATATTTGTATAACTTGTTATAACTTAATTGGTATTAATTGTAATAATAAAATATTATTTTCACATCATTAATTCCTAACTGAGCAATTTTAGATTATATATAGTATTTAGTAGTTTAAGGCCTTGATATTTTTAAATGAATTAAGAAACATATAACATATTATATATTAACCTGCTTTTAGAAATATATCGTGTATAATATGTTTTTAAGAGTACATGTCTTGAGCACAACGTCTCAAGTACATAACCTTCTCGCGACCACTTACTAAACCTAGTAATGTACGAAAGATCATTCTCTATCTATTCAACTAATCTGTTAGGGCAAAATCAAAGTTGTCTTTTATATGAATTTGGTACTAACCATAAGTTCCCGTCTCAACTTATCCAATTCATGGGCTGAAGGTGGTGCAGGCTGAACTCTTCCTCGCCTCAACTCTTCGAGTTGCCTCGTCAGCTCTTCCACTTTCGCCACCGCAACCGATAATTCCTTTTCTTTTTCATTGAAAAGCGCTCGTATTGACTCGAGGTCACTAGCTGAAATAGAAGATAGTAATTAATATAAAGTTGCCCTGTGTAGAGATCAAATAAAAAAATTAAATGAACTATTGTAATATACTTATTCTCACAAACGAATTTATCAAATACGTAAAAAATATACAAAATCTTGGTAATGAAAGACATTTTTATGATAAACTAGGTACTGCTCGCTTCGCTCATGAACCACCGACCATCGATGATCAAAAAAATATAATTAAAAAAATCTTGATATTGAAAAATATTAATTAATTTCGTGAACCTATTGTTGTTTAAAATATAAAATTTTATAATCCATATTAATATTATAAAACCGCGTTGATTTGATATTTAAACTGTACTGTATGACAATGATCAGGAGTTAAATAAAGTATGTTGAAAGTAAATTCTCACTCAAATTTGACAATAAAATAACGCCCGAACATCGTTATATGGTATACTTAAAAAAATCTATTATATTAATTATTATTATTGTAATAATAATTATATTATATAATTATTAATAATAATAATATATATTAATAATTATATTATTATTATTAATAATTATATAAAAGAAAAGAGAAAGATATCGTTTTACCAAAAGACAAAAAAAAAAACATAACACCACAGCCTTGTAAACTTTGGATTTAGTGTGAAGTAAAATATTATAATTAACATAATGAAAGAAACTGGACGAACGTGGCATCTTATTAAATGGGTACATATTTTATCTTAAGAGGACCTTTCGCGCTGGAATTGCGTAAGACTTTTTTTCATTACTGCTTATTACAATGTAGGCCTTGTAAGTCTGCAGTGTCTTTGAATTTTAATTTGGAACATAAATAAGTATTATGCTGATGAAGATTTAATGTAATACCTTGTCTGATTTAAATCCAGGTCCGTCGTGACGCTGGGGAACAGTTGTGTGACTGTAAACGCGACTGGTAAAGTGGGTTCGATTCCCACTCAAGGAAATTAAATATTAAATATTTTAATTTCTTCGCTCTGGTGTTAAGGCAAAGCGCGATGGGATTGGGCTCCGCCACTCAACGCGCAATACGTCCAGAATACGGCAGAAAATAGAGAACCATGTGTCTTAACATAAGGTTCCCTGTGCGTGCTCAGCAGTGTGCAGAATACAGCGTGAAGCTGATTTGATTTATATTTCATTCAAAACAGGAACAATCGAATAGAGTACCTGGATGTTTAATAAATAAATTTCACAGTATATAAGTTGTAGAATCTAACCTCTATTCGACCCGACCAGAACAAATATCTGCATTTTTAATATAAATGTCTCCCTGGAGTGGAATTTAAGTCCTGAGGTCTCGTGTTGTATGTAGTAAAGATAAGAGAAGCGTTTCTTATTACTCTACATCAAATAGTCTATTGTTTTCTTTTAATTAACATAAAAAATCCGATTTCAATATATTTGAAATAAAGTGATTTTATTTCTCATTTAACTCGCTTATTTACATTTAAAGTAAAATATATGTAATTTTACAGTGAAAAACCCAGCTGTGACCAATTTGAAACGTTCCGAGGGAAATACTCTCCAACCTTTCAATTACTGGAGACGATAAAGAGGATTCTATCTCGTTCTCAGTCTAGAAATACAACATATAATGAGCATTATCAATATCTAATGCAAATTTAGTAATCCTGCCTACTTTTATAAGCATACACTTAGAAAATACGATATTAAGAATAAAAATTATGAAATAAACATTTTTGTTTAATTAAAATATGGTGTGGCTGCTTTTGTTGAGTACCTAGGTTATGATAAAATGATGAGATTGAATAAAAGCACTTAAAGATCGGTAGCGATCTTTTTTAATGGCCTTAATTGGTTTTTATTAAATAAAATAAATGTTTTATAGCAAATATTAAAGGAAAAAAAATAAAGATATATTATTTTACTCGATTCCTGGTAACGAGGAAAAAATGGCGTTAAGTTTCGCCACTCAACACGCAATCGAGAATTCGGCGGATAGTGGGGAACCAAAGTATCCTAAAGGGAACATAGCGTCTTAATACTAGGTTCTCAGGTTCCCTGCTGTGTGCGGGATACAGCTTGAGCTCAAAAAAAGTATAATTTATATAACTTTTATTTTAAGTCTGTTATATTTAATTTTCTTAGAATATACATAGTACATGATATTGTAATTAAAAAATAGCCGCAGTCTTGTAACAAACAAGAAAAAAGTTTGACTAATCAAACAATCTATCTCTTATCTCTAAAAATTCTTCAATAAGTACAAGCTGATCCTTCAAAGATTTGACGCGCAGCAAAAATTCAATTTTTGTAAAGCTTAAGTTACTTAAACAGCAAAATAATAATACATTTTTAATTTAAAATGTAATAGAAAATCTTTCAGATCCTCAATTCAATCTTTTAATATTTACTTAAATTTATATTTCGATTTTCTTCGCTCTGGTGTAGAGGTTAAGCGCGGCGTTGAGTTCTGCCACTCAACACGCAATGCCTCCAGAATTCGGCAGAAAGTGGGGAACGTAGTGTCTTATCACTAGATTCCCTCTGCCTACCCTGCTGTGTGCGGGATACAGCGTGAAGCTGATTTATTTATTTTTAGAAAATCTTTTGCATGAGAAAATATATATGATATTTTTAGTTAAGCAAGCACTTTCAACCATAACAAAAAATATATAATAAAAGTCGGCTTGTTTATTGGATAAAATTAAATAAACTAAAAATTTTGAGTCTAGATTAAGTCAGAATATACAATATACTTCTCTTTCGTGATAACTAACAAAATTAAATAAAGCTATATAGGAATAAGCAAACTTTGATAGACGTTTTTAATATCTAGATTATTTACGTTATGTTAAATCTAAATGCAAAATTCTCGTACATTTACATACATTATTCTAGCCTAAGTTATAATATTTTAATAGCGACGGATACCCAGGTGCTTTAACTTGAAGCTGAATTGCTGAATTTAATTTATAAATTTCAATATATTAAATAAAAATAAAAAATTAAATTAGCTTCACTCTGTATCCCGCACACAGCAGGGTAGGCAAAGGGAACCTAGTGTTAAGACACACCGTTCCCCACTTTCTGCCGAATTCTGGAGGCATTGCGTGTTGAGTGGCAGAACTCAACGCCGCGCTTAACCTCGACACCAGAGAGAAGAAATGGAAATATAAATTTTAGTAAATATTTCATCTCCTCGAGTGGGGATCGAAACCAAAACCAGTCGGTTTTGCAGTCACACCTTGTGCCGCTGCGCCACGACCGGTCTCAAATATATGTATTAAATAGTAAATATATATATTAAATAGTAAATAATAAATGGATTACCTCGTATAGCTATTGCACAGTGTTAAGGAAGTATATAGTAAAAGCTTCCTCGGGTATTTTAAATAACAGAGAAACAGTTCTTCAGTTCTAACACTTTAATCTTTGCTTTTTATACACCACTGTATCTTAAAGTAGAAGTGTACTTGTCAAGACACCAGCCAAGAATGAATCCAAACTGCTAATGTAATGCCTTTTATATTTTTTAAAATTAGTCAAATCAACAACTATCTTGACAAGTACAATTATAACAAAATTGTATCATTTGACTTCACAAAATATTAATAAAACAATTAGACATTATAATAATAAAATTACAAACGCTAACAGCTCGGCCTTCCTTTACATTCGAGTCCCCTCGAAAGGAAAAAAAAAAAAAATACGACCAAAAATGTATATAAAACTTAATCTTTTCGGCCATCTTACAATTAATTGTTCCTACAATTACATTAACACTTAACACTATAACACTATAACAAAACTTAAATATATCTGTTGCACTCCTTAGTTGGCTTATCGGCCTCATGTGTGAACAGATTATCATTTAATCTAAGTGTACTCATCATTTGACTTATCGGTCTCATGTACACTCAGACTACAATCATATCAATTACATCAATTTCTTACTTACTAAATTATCCTAGAATTATTATCATTATCATATTCAATTCAATATCTGTTACACCCCTTAGTTGGCTTATCGGCCTCATGTGTGAACAGATTATCATTTAATCTAAGTGTACTCATCATTTGACTTATCGGTCTCATGTACACTCAGACTACAATCATATCAATTACATCAATTTCTTACTTACTAAATTAGCCTAGAATCATTATCATTATCATATTCAATTCAATATCTGTTACACTCCTTAGTTGGCTTATCGGCCTCATGTGTGAACAGATTATCATTTAATCTAAGTGTACTCATCATTTGACTTATCGGTCTCATGTACACTCAGACTACAATCATATCAATTACATCAATTTCTTACTTACTAAATTAGCCTAGAATCATTATTATTATCATATTCAATTCAATATCTGTTACACTCCTTAGTTGGCTTATCGGCCTCATGTGTGAACAGATTATCATTTAATCCAAGTGTACTCATCATTTGACTTATCGGTCTCATGTACACTCAGACTACAATCATATCAATTACATCAATTTCTTACTTACTAAATTAGCCTAGAATCATTATCATTATCATATTCAATTCAATATCTGTTACACTCCTTAGTTGGCTTATCGGCCTCATGTGTGTACAGATTATCATGAAAGCTAGATGCACTCATCATTTGACTTATCGGTCTCATGTGCACCTATACTTAATCATCATCATTTAAACATATGTCTTAAATACTTAACTATTATCGTTATCAATTTTGCTAGACTCATTTAACTTTACATTATTACAATAAATTGTCAATCACTTCCCAATTATCTATCCTACCACTAAAATTATCATATTTACTACAAATTTTCCTTAGACTATCAATTTCATTATAATCATTCAAACTTCATCATTAATTTCGAAATTTGCTGGATTATTTTCGTTATTGTGGTTATTTTCATTACTTTCATATGAACTATCAACTATATCAAAAATTAAACCTACTTTAGATTTGTTCATTCATTTTGATCATTTAAGTAATTTTGATTATAAAACGTCCAAGGGAATATTTTATAAACTGAAAATACTCCTTCATATTTTCTATTTTTTTTCTAGCAATTGGGGTATCCTCTACAATTTATCTATCATTTTCTAAAACTTTTTTAATTCTATACGGTCCTTGAAATTTCGCTACAAGTTTTTTTGATTTGCCATTATTATTATTATTAATATCGCGTTTATATTTATTAGCTTTCCTACGTTTTAAATCTATTTTCTTGTTATTCCTGACCATTTGTTACTCGTAAATTTACTTCTTTTATAAACTCTTCCACCGTTTGAGTTTTATTCCCAATTTCACCTAATAATGAACTTACTATACGTAATCGTGAACCAAACAGTACTTTCTGAAGGACTTTTCCCTGTGGTTTTATTAAATGTCGTATTTAATCCCAACTGAATATCTTCTAAATGGTTATCCCATTCGTTTTCCTGACAATTATTATTTTTTTATAGCCAATGACTCTAAAATCATACGGTTTACGCGCCCAACTTGACCATTTGCTCGGGTTGTAACAACTGCATTTAATACATCTTTTACTCGTGAACGACTTACCTCTATCACATATTATACGAAAAGTTAACTCCAAATAAACTAAAATATTGATTTAGTGATTTTAAAGTCGTTCTAGTTTTAGTATTTTTAACAGCATTTACAGTAATATATTTAGTATAAGCGTCTATTATTACTAATATATAGGAGTT
>JAATLQ010014191.1:0-23216 GCA_013421005.1 Heliconius erato x Heliconius himera | reverse complement strand
TAAAATCATACGGTTTACGCGCCCAACTTGACCATTTGCTCGGGTTGTAACAACTGCATTTAATACATCTTTTACTCGTGAACGACTTACCTCTATCACATATTATACGAAAAGTTAACTCCAAATAAACTAAAATATTGATTTAGTGATTTTAAAGTCGTTCTAGTTTTAGTATTTTTAACAGCATTTACAGTAATATATTTAGTATAAGCGTCTATTATTACTAATATATAGGAGTTCCTTAATTTGCTTTTAATAAAGGGTCCAATATGATCTATATGAATGTTGTGAAAAGGTTCATCAACTTTTGAAATAGGGTGGAGCATACCCTGCCTTTTTCCAGTAGGGGTCTTGTGATAACTATATTCAAGACAACATACATTTATTTGATTGAACATACTTTTTCACGATTTTTTTCATTTTAGCTAACCAATATAAGGATTTTAGTTTTTTTTAAGTTTTATCAACTCCAGAATGTTCTAAATCATCATGATTTTTCTTCAATAATTGCGATCTAACACCTTTTGGAACTACCCGTTTTAATTGATTATCAACAACTCTATATACTTTTCCATTTTTAATTTAATTTTTTTTTGTTAATATCAATTGCTTTTTCTATTTCACTGTCTTCTAATATTTAAAATCTCGTCATCTGTCTTTTGCATTGTTGTTAGCCAATCTTGTGTTTATACTACCAAAATATCTAATATAGATGTTTCTTCTTGCAAAGTGGTTATGGCATTCCTACTTAGTGCATCTACATGACTCATACGAACACCAGGTCTGTACTCGATTATATAATCATATTCTTGAATTTGAAGCCACCATCTTGCCACTCGTGGTATTAAATCTTTTTTTGAGTTTGTTAAACACCTCTATTTGACAAGAATACCATTCCCATTTAACATTTCATTCATTTCATCATTTCTTCAATAATTTGGTTAGCGGACTAGTAATAATAGCAATATCTTTTACAAATTTTCTAAAAAAAACTAGCGAGGCCTAAAAATTGGCGCACTTCGTGTTGCTTAGTAGGTAAACTTCTTTTTCCGAAATTTCAAAACCCAGATAATCTATTTTACTAAAAATTTACATTTCGAAAGTTTCAGAGTGAGCCCGGCCTTTAATATTAATTTTAAAATTAATTCCAACTTAATCATCCCATCCTTTACACTATTCGCTGGTATTATTATGTCACCCATAAAAACGTAAGCGATATTTTTAGAGAAATAGGTATTTGATAATAGCCCGAGGCCAAATCTAATGAAATAATAAAATATTTATATCCACTTAAACTGTTAATTTGGTCCTCGATTCTTGGTGAAGGGAAATGTTATTTTATAGTTTTGGCATTTAATGCTCGATAGTCAATGCATAATCGCTGATTACCAGTTTTCTTTTTCACTAAAAGTATTGGACTCGCGTAAGCTAAAGATGACTCGGTAATAATCCCGCAATTTATCATTTCCTGTATCATATCCTTTACTTTTTCTCTCCGAGTAAGCTAATCTGTATGGTCTATATACGACTGGTGAAGAATCTTTTAAATTGATAGTCATTTCTACTAAATGAGTTAAACCTAAGTCCAACAACCTAAATGAAAAGCATTTACTGTATTCAAAATAATAATTCTTCAAGTTTTATTTTATAGCCTGAATTGAATACATCGCCAACAACACATTTTCCTTCAAAATTTTGCTGTACGGTTGCTTCAATCTTATTAATATTTACTATATTTTTGTCTTCCATTACTTGTTCTAGTTATTAACATCCCTTTACGTAAATTCATTTCTTGTTCACTTAAGTTTAATATAATTATGCACTCAACTCCTTTGTTAATCGTATACATTCCAGGTAATACATAATATTTTTAATCGTTTGCCCCTCCTATAGACTCTTTTACATACACTTTACATGACTATTTTTTTCTGATTCTATTGGGACTGAAGCTATAGTATCAAATATTAAATATTGACTAACGATTAATTTAATTTATGTACCACCTATTTCACAATATTTTTTTTTTGTGTAAAATTAATTCTTTATCCGTTTTAAATAGTACGATATCATTTTGCTCTGTAAAATTATGACCTAATAATACTGGATATTTTGATAAATTATTTTCAATTTCTAAATGTACTGTAGCTTTACCGATTGGCTTTATTAGGTAATTACCAAAACCTTTTAACGAAATCTCATGTACCGGTTTATATTTTATACGTAGATTTCTAAAATCAGATTGTCTCATTAGAGTAGATTGACTGCCTAAATCTACATAGCATAAACTTTGTTACACTGCGATTTAAAACAATAGGTATTATATATTTATTTTCTAAAATGCTAGCAAACTTAACTTCAGAAATATTTTTATTATAAGCATTTCTTTGTAACCGTTTACACTGGGAAGCAGAATGTTCTAAACGTTTTCTAACAGTACAAGTTATTAATGGTTTTAAACATTTAAAACTAGGATGTCCTTCTTCTCCGCAATTAAAGCACTTTATTGGAAATGGTAGCGGTGTATTACTGTTATACGCAAAACTTTTACATATATCTATTTTTTGTCTTTCTCTTCCGACTTATTGATGATGGAATTCAAGTAGGCTAGTAAATCTTCAGGAACTACAAAATTTCCAGCTTGCGATCATAATCGTATGCTACGGTCCTTTATAGCAGCAATAATAGAATCAATAGCCTTTTTACCGTATATTTCACATCTATTCAATAAATTCATTTTGTGATAAAAATAGGTTTCTAAATGTTTATTATATCTAGGTTTACGATCAAGCATTTCATGTAAAAGCTGCGCATAATTTTGGAGTTTAAATTCGGGTATCGCGATAGAAATCATTGATAAATTATTTTAGTTTTGCTACGATGTGGATGGTATTGCTTTAAGTAGGTTAATTACTTCTTGACTTATGAACGTAGGTACTTCTTTATCAACGCTAATATTATTTCGTGACGAACGGGGTCTATCTTCTATTGCACATTCACTATCAGAATTAGACCATTCACTCACCAGTACTCTTCTTCATCGTTTGTGACTGCGACCTGGCCCTAATGAATGTTGATAACTGGAATCCGCCCAAGAACATGACTTCGAAGCTCGATGATTCGATCTGGATCAGCATCTGCTACTCGCCTGCGAACTCAGCTCACGACCCAAGACTGGCCCACGTTCACATCTACGTCCTCTCACACCTTGATGTTGATTTCCATTCGATCTCATGACTCAAATCTGAAACTTACACCCAGTTGTGTTAGTTTACGAAAAAATAAAAAAAAATAAATAAATATATAATAAATATGCATACCTTTGTATATAGGTATCTTAAAGCACACTTTTATTTTAAACAATACAAAAATAATTAAAAAAAAATATTTTATACTGGCCTTAATATATCCTCTTGATGTGTTAACGTGGAAATACTCGCCACTTCTGAACTAAAAGCTTCCTCGGGTATTTTAAATAACAGAGAAACAGTTCTTCAGTTCTAACACTTTAATCTTTGCTTTTTATACACCACTGTATCTTAAAGTAGAAGTGTACTTGTCAAGACACCAGCCAAGAATGAATCCAAACTGCTAATGTAATGCCTTTTATATTTTTTAAAATTAGTCAAATCAACAACTATCTTGACAAGTACAATTATAACAAAATTGTATCATTTGACTTCACAAAATATTAATAAAACAATTAGACATTATAATAATAAAATTACAAACGCTAACAATAGGATAATGGCACCAGTAACCGAAACAAAAACAAAAAAGAAAAAAAACGAAACACCAAAAACCAAACACCAATGATAGAACATTTTTATAACTTCCGAAAATAAGGATAAAAATATAAATTACTTAAATTGTGAACACTAAATAAGATGCATATTTACTTCCAATTGACATTTATGACAATGTAATTTTTTCCCGCCATTTTATTCAAAGATGGCGGTAATTGAAACGTACGTAGTGAGAAAATATCTGTTTTTTTTTTTAAAGCTAAAGAGGTTAGGTTATTATTTTTTCCATGACAGCTATTTCTTTATTTATTTTATGAAGAGCTTAATATATCTTGTCTTGTTAGTTAATTCTTGATGCCATATCTATATTAAATATATAAGAGGCGTAACGCAAGGTTTAACATATTATATTAAAGCCCGATTTAAATTAGGTATCTACTGCTTCTTATATTTGTAAATTTATATTAGTATATCTGTATCGAAAATCATAATTTATTTACCTAAGTTACCAACCAGTGCCAAGTTCTTAATAATGATAAAATAAATAAGATTAAACAAAGGACTGGCCTCGAGCATCGAATAATAGAGAAGGCAATATGAAGCGTATCGCAAATCGCTATTCACGATCCGTTTAAATGGAACCGTTTAAATACGAGTTACGTTATCTATACGGCTATTTATTCTATTTACAATACTATATTGTTTTTAGGAAGTATTTGTTTTCTTCTATTTTTAAGACTTACTTAAATTGAGAATTAATATGTAGAAAAGAAATATTATGTACTTTAGAAGCTAGTTTTCGCATACTTTGCCGCCTGTAAATATTATAATTTTATTGTGTAAATCATAGCTATATTTTTAAATATAAACGAGTATTCAAACTAAAAAGAATATTTTTTGCGGAATTATTAATTTGATACTATTAAGTGAAATCATGTATAGTCTCACTAGTGCTAAAATCATTTATGAATTTTAAATGATCGTTTATTTATTTTAAATATAAATTAATTTTAGTAATAATCTGTTTATTTAGTGCATGGACCATATAAAAATTTTACTACACTTACACTATACATTTAAACGACTCTCTTAACCCCACGCGAAAAGTTACTTCCCAAACAACATTCAGACTTTTGTTACATTTAGTCAGTTTAGTAATATCGGAATACATATATGATTGTAATTTCCTCACTGCAAAGCGAAGCGAAGCGAAAAAGATCACAAATACGTTAACTGACGTAAATGGATGTGTAGAAGTAAAAACAAATGGGGATTTAGATCTCACTACGGGTACATGAAAAATGATCTTTCACACTCTCCGGTTCTTTTAACGTGCAATAAAAATAAAGAGAAAACTCAGAGAATAGCTAACAATATTACTTTTTGTTCTTTACCTTACGGATATGTTGGTTTAAAATATTAAATATAACATTTCCTTGCGTTGGAATCGAACCTGATGCGTTTACAGTCACACGCTAGTGTCCCTGTGTGCTTGTAACAATAAATAATATTATATTTAAAAGAATGAATAAAACATCTGTCTTCTGTAATAATGTATAAAGATTGATAATTAACCTAAAAAATATTATTAGCTGGTTCTTTATTACCCAAGTAAACATTTGATAGAGGCGAATTAAATGCTTAATTTTATTGCCCATAGACAAAAATGCATATTATTTATTATGCAATGATATTATAAAGAAATATTTATAAAATATCTATGGGAGTTCTGTAAAGGACATGAATCTAATGCAATTCCAACAACTACTAATTAGTTAATATATTGTAGTATTAATAATCCAAATTCAGCAAACATTCAAAATTAATTGAATTAGAGCCGTAACTGTTTAATAAAATATATAGAATGCTTTGCAACTTAGAGTCTATATTATTTTCTTCAATCTATACATATACTAAAATCGTAATGGATCGGTGTCTGTAAAAAGAAGGTATATAAGAAGAAATGTTATAGGTGGCATTTAAATTATTTTTATAGATTTTGTCTGTTTGTCTGTGCGTTTGTTCAAGTTAATTTCAGAAATAGATTGACCAATAATGTTCGACAAAATTGCTATAAATACCTTTTTTATTCAATTGGCTGAAACTTAAATGATTATTATTAGAAAAAGAAATCATTGCTGATTAGTAAATTAATAATTATGTAGTTCAAGGCCAAAGCCGCGAGCGGGTAGCTAGTTTTTTTTAAAATTGACAATTTAAAATTAATAAATAAAACAAATATATTATGTTGATGAAAAATTAGATGGCAAAAATTAAATTATAGATATAAGCCGGAACGTGCTTAACTGATTTTGTATTATAAATAATCTATATTTAGTATATTAAATGTTTCATAATCCTAAGTATACATATAATTTCGGGGATCAATAAAAGAACCCACATCAATCACCATAGTTACAAAGCATAAACAAATAGGTATATTATTACTATTAAAAGAAAATATCAATATTTTTGTTCTATTTTCCTATTTAAATATATTTAATTAAATTAATAAGTAATAAAATAATAAAAATATCTGTTTTTCCATATTAGTAGAACGAATTCTAGGTTCATATAAGTCACGATTGGCAATATGGTATAAAGAATGAGTTTTCCTTGAACCAATTTCGACTATCGCATCGACTTAATATATTTCGTATTCACATATTTACGTATATAAGGCTGACAAATCAACATTTTCTTGTACCGATCTCTGAGTGACACGACACCAGTCACGCGACAACTTGGTGAAGATCAATAAGTTGAGGAGCTTGCTACAAGAAACACACACAAACGCTACGATACGATATTATTTTATTGTCGTTTTGAAAAGAATTTGGAAAGTGGAGAACGAAGTGTCTTCAAACTATTTTCCCACTATCTACCTTGCTGTGTGCGGGATACAGTGGTAAGCTGATTTAATTATTATTTTTTAATCAGATACAAAATAATTATTTTTGGCTCAACGACTAAATAATCGTATCGATCGTTGTAAAGATACGTAAAGTGTCTTGATTGTTTATAAGTAAAACTTATGTGATCGTGATCACAAGCTTCTGTTTGTATCCTGTTAGTATAAGTTCGTAAATTCACTTACTACGTAAAAATATTCAAAAATGATGAAATAATTTAATTTCTACCATAAAGAATACTACCAATAGATAAATTCAATAAAATTATCAATTCTTTTTTACAATTTCCATTGTTATTGAGAAAAATAAATTGTAAAAATAATAAATTTAACTTATACAGTGAAAAATAACTACCAATATTTAATACATCCAGCTATTCGCTTTTTTATTGAAACTTCAATAATATTGTCAATTCGTTTTATTATTATTCGAATTGTTATTTAAAATAATAATTACTAATAATATTTAAAATAATTTATAAAAAAAGGATCATAAAAAAAGAATCCTAAGAATCGTGAAGAATCCTAAGATCAAGAAAAACGTTTCTACGAATAATAGAATATAAAAATAAATCCGTATCGGATTTTTTCTTCCATCATACATATGTTTAATAATTTGAATACAGGTGTAATTTCGTTGAGGTTAATTCCTATTTGGTCTTCTTATAAGGTTTTATTTTTAATCTATTATTGTATTAAAGTTAAAGATTTTTTGTAGCTTCACGCTGTATCTCGTACATAGCAGGATAGCCAAAAGGAAACTTTCCCAGATTTCCTTTATTACACTTCCCTTCCGCTAAATTCTAGAGGCACGGCACATTCGAGCGGCGAAACTCAACGCCGCGCTTAGCCTCGTTACCAGAGCAAGGAAATGACAATATTAAATATTTCATTTCCTCGAGTAAGAAACGAACCCACAACCTTTCGCATTTATAGTAATTTATTCATCTATATATAAGAAAATATCGTTCTCTACAATGTATACGATGCATTGCATTGTAGAGAACGATATTTTCTATCAAAGTGCTGGCATTTTTATATCAAAGTAGTGGCTTTATAAAATTTTAAGTGGAATTTTACCTCCTCAATCATGCATTTCTTACAAAAATGAAATTTTTAGGTAAATTTCACTACTCTACTTCCAAAGTAAGTAATATATTTCAAGAAATAGCTCGAACAAACTTTTCGTGTAATAAAAGAATTCATAGATCGCAATTTAGCCGTGAACTTAAAAAATATCGTTTAAAGTAAGTGGAACGTTCTATAATACTTAAATACATAGGTACCTACAGTATAGAGGTAATTTGTTGCTATAGAAAACAACTTCATCAACAACATGTTTAAAAACTTTTACAGTATTATTCCACACTTAGGAAAGAAAAATACTTTTTTAGAAAACCTATAAAAACTTGAAAGTAGCGGGACTCGAACGCGCGCCTCCTGGAAACCGACCAGGCACTCCGGACCACTAAGCCATATGTTCTATATACGAATGTATGAACGGCACTGGTTCGAGTCCCGCTACGTTCAAATTTTTGTACGTTTTCTAAATAAGTATTCATCAACAACATTTAGTGTATTTCAAAGCATAATATTTATGATTACAACTTGCATATTGAAATGTTACTTTATTGATGTAGAAACATTATGCTATTTTTCTGTTTTAAACATTTCCCTGCCAGATACCTGCGCTAAGTATATTTAGAAAGTCTTGTCTAATTTTATTTACAGCTTGTGACTTTCTGTTCACAACCAGCTATACTATATTATATGAATGGTCGGAAATACTCTGCGGAAAGTGGTGAACGGAGTGTCCTAACACTAGGTCCCTCTGCCTACCCTGCTGTGTGCGGAATATAGTGTGAAGCTGATTAAGATTTTTTTTTATGAATAGTCATAACCTAATATTACACTTTGTTTAACCAGATCTAAAATACATTTATTGTAACAATAAGTATACTTTTGTAGTAATAAAGGAATATTTATTCAATCTGTATTTAGTATCTATACGAAAAATATTTATTATTTTCTTTTACTTTTATAGTTTAAGTATACTTTTCATTTTCTTTTTCAGAGTTGGACTCTCACGCCGAGGCTTCCGTGTCAATTTCAGGATTGTAGGTCAATGGGACGTACAACTTATAAATGTTAACAAACTTAGGCTTGCGGGCACATGCACTCATATTGTATAAAATAAACTACTTGTAATGATTTTTTTTTAATTTACTTTAACATTTTTCACTTTTCTGTTTTTTTTCTTCATTTGTAGATATAGTTAGGTTTCATTTTGTGCCAAATTTCGTAACTGTAGGTCCACGGGGAGTACCCAATAGGTTTTGATTACGCAGCATATTTCATACAAAATACAGCAAAATCGATACATGAATGCTCGTATCTTTTGATTTCATTGATTTAAATCTAGATTTTTTCTCTGCTTCATAGACCTAATATTAGTATAAATTTCAGCGTGACACCTCCACGAAATCTCAAAATAATTGATATTGACAGACGGACAGACTTGTTAGTGATCCTATAAGTATTTAATTTTCACCTTTTAAAGTACGGAACCCTAAAAATGTGAATACATATTCATATTTATTGTAAACAAAGTTAAGCTTGTGGAATTGGAATTGTTTCAAGTTGTAATAAGATGTCACTCGATAGTTAGACATAACTAGGTCACAATATCGGATCAAGATCGTTCGTTCTATTTGGAGTTCCGACGTTGTAACATTGGATCACATTTATATCTCAATGCAAATCGTAATCGATACCAATTTAAGTACAATCATACAAATATATTATTAAATGTATGTTTTGACAAGTTTTTTTTCAGCTTCACGCTGTATTCCGCACACAGTAGGATAGGGTAGGGATACCTAGTGTAAGACACTCCGTTCCCTACTTTCTGCCGAATTCTGGAGGCATTGCGTGTTAAGTGGCAGAACTCAACGCCGCGCTTTGCCTCGACACCAAAGCGAAGAAATTTAAATATAAATTTAAGTAAATATTTCATCTCCTCGAGTGGGGATCGAACTCACAACCAGTCTGTTTTACAGTCACACTTTGTGCCGCTTCGCCACGACTATGGCCCAACCATGACAAGAGTACTCAAACACGAAAATCAATCTAATAACATCTATTACAAGATACTTAGCTTAGCTTAAGCGGGCGAAGCCTTAACTAGGCTTAAGGCTTAAGCTCATTGTTAAAGTATATCCAAATTATACAATAATTTTACATATCTTGTAGCCTATGTGTTATTCTGAAGTATAAGTAAAATTTTAAAAGTATTTGATTGAAATCGGTTCAGTAGTTTTTGCGTGAAAGTGGAACAAACATCCATCCCCACAAACCTTTACATTTATAACATTAGTAGTATAGAATATTTACAAATAAGTAATGTTTATGTTTTTAATACTAATTACATTCATTCAAATATTAAAGAGATTTAAAATATACTGTTAATCGTAGTATTAGTAATTAATTTTATATTTCATGAATAAATTAGATTTATATTTGTCAAATTGAATATGATTGGTAGGATAATCTGTGTAAATAACTACTGCATAATAAATTAATATAATAAATAGTAACGAATTTTATATATAGCCGTATGGAAAACTATCAAACGCGGCGTTGAGTTCCGCCGTTTAACACAAAATTGAGAAATAGGGTGTCTTAACACTTTGTTACCTCCGTCTCCCCAACCATATGCGGGATACAGGATGAAGTTTAAAAAAAAATTATCACAAAATATATTTTTCGAAGAAAGTAAAGCAAAAAATTATTTACGTTGTTCTAAAAAACCAAACGTTTGCAGCGAGCAAAAATTTAAAAAAAAAATCAGGTCACTGTTAACAGATAAACGTTGCTTTGACATTTCCATTTGCCTCCGTCCACCCGTGAAACATATTTTACGCCCAAACTAACCTTTTTCTATTTCACGTGAACAAAACTGCAGTTCTATTGTGGCAGGCGGCGGTGCATGAACTTATAAATTAGGTGGCTACATTTATTTATATATTGGCGATCCATTTTTGCTGACTTCACACCACAATAATTTTATTAATTTATTTTTTTCCCTTCACGCTGTATCCCGCACATAACAGGGTAGGTAGATGAAACCTAGGGTTATAACACTGGTCCGTTCCGCGTTTACCCCAGAGTTCTGGAGGGCATTGCGTGTTGAGTGATGGAACTGAACCATACACCAGAACGAAGTCATGAAATTATGAAATATTTCATTTCCTCGAGTAGGTATCGAATCCACAACCTGTTGCGTTTACAGTCATACACTTGTGCGGTTTAGCGGTTTTTAAATGTATTATCTATCTAATATTGAGATGTATCGTAATTAAAAATCGATATACTAATTTAAGCATTCAATATTTCGTATTTTTCTACCAACAAATAAAGGTCGGGACAAAGGTAATTTCGTATTTTGAATGTATAATAAGTAATTAAACCTCTTTGGCTGTAATGAATGTAACTGGCTGGTTTTAATACTATTAAATGTGACATTCTGAAGACGCAATAAATAAAAAAAAACTAGCTCCCGTCATTTTTCTATCGTTTATCAAGCAAGCAAAATAAGTGACGAAGAAATTCGGTACATTTTAAAGTGTTATTACAAAAAAAATTGAACAGACCTAATGCGATATCAATAAGAGTAGCACAAATGTGGTTCAAGCGTTTCAAGTCTGGAAATTTCAGTGTGAAAGATGAGGTTCGCTCTAGACCCGGTCACAGATAAAATCAGTGCCATCTTTGAAAGAGTTGATGCATCCTCCGTATAGCCCTGACCTTGCTACATCAGATTTCCAGCTGTTTCGGTCATTGCAGAATTCTTTAGGAAGCATAAAGCTAACTCAAAGAACACTGTGAACACTACCTGTCACATTTTTTTAATCAAAAATCTCAAAGTTTCTACAGGAATGTGATCATGGCACTCACTATCCATAAGATGGCAACAAGTCATCGATCAAAACATACATATTATAAATAAATAAAAAATATACCTTAAAAATATATTGTCCTTTGTATGAACAATACGAAAATACTTTTGCCCCGTTCTATATTTAGAATTATTTATTTAATCATTGAAAGCAGCCTGAGCGTAGATTTTCTGTACAAAGGTAAACAGACCACAGGCAAGACACGAGTGGGAATGCTATTTCCGGATGTTAGACCTCAAATTGACATTCCATTTCGTATTGTCCTTTGTAAAACAGAGTTTGTATTTTGTATTAGATTTTTCGACTTACCTACTTACTATAAAGGAACTATTTTACTTGGAAATATTAAAGAAAAAAAAACAGTTTCACGCTTTATCCCGCACACAGGTTTAGGCAGAGGGAACCTAGTATTAAGGCACTCCATTCCCCATTTTACGCCGAGTTCTGGAGGCATTGCGTATTGAGGGGCGGAAGTCAACGCCGCGCTTTGCCTCGTCACCGTTTCGTAAAATATAAGAGAAATATATTTAAAATGATTTTGTAATGGAATTAATTTAGTTTTGGAATTGGAAATTACCATTGAAATGAAATTATCCAGCCATATTCGATATTAATTGGAAGTCTCAGTGTCTTATGCACTATAGCATTGGGTAGGCAATTATAGAGGCTCTAATTGAATTCCTGCCCAGATATTAACAAGTGTTTCCTCTCAACCAAATTAAACTTGGGTTATATTATCATGTATTTGTAAATGTATGTATAATGTGAGGCCAGTCGTGGCGCAGGGGCACAAAGTGTGACTGTAAAACCGACTGGTTGTGGGTTCGATCCTCACTCGAGGATATGAAATCATTACTTAAATTTATATTTCCATTTATTCGCTCTGGTGTCAAGGCAAAGCGCGGCGTTGAGCTCTGCCACTCAACACGCAACGCCTCCAGAATTCGGGAGAAAGTGGGGAACGGAAGTGTCTTAACACTAAGTTCCCTCTGCCTGTAATATAATATTAAATTAAATTAAATTAGCTTCACGCTGTATCCCGCACACAGCAGGGTAGGCAGAGGGTACCTAGTGTTAAGACACTCCGTTCCCCACTTTCTGCCGAATTCTGGAGGTATTGCGTGTTGAGTGGCAGAACTCAACGCCGCGCTTAACCTCGACACCAGAGCGAAGAAATGGAAATATAAATTTAAGTAAATATTTCATCTCCTCGAGTGGGGATCGAACCCACAACCAGTCGGTTTTGCAGTCACACCTCGTGCCGCTGCGCCACGACCGGCCTCAATATAATATGCCAGAGCGAAGAAATGAAAATATTAATAAATTCACTAACAATCACACCCTGGTACCCCTGCGCCACTACGGCCTCTGGAAATATTGCAACATTTTGACATTCAGTTTCCAAAGTCGTATATGGATTTATTTCCTCTATGGTTTCGAATATCTCGCATTAACAATACACTGTGCCCGTGCGAGTAGTAATTGGCGCACTTTAATCACGTCAGCGGAGAACACAGCTCAAGAGCGGCTTGTTTACAGCAGGGATATTTACTACTATAATTAATTATTTATTAAGGTTTTTTTTTCATTAAAAATATTTTTATATATTTATTGTGCAGCGCGGCGTTGGGTTACGTGATGGGTAATTGAAATTTTGTATTCGTTTGTATCTCGTATATTTCTTGAATTTTTATTTCAAATATTCTTTTATAATAACTTATCATGAACAAGCGTTAGCTGTCGTCACAAAGTGGCATAGCTTATTTGAATGTAAAAGCGATGGTTGTGGTTTCGATTCTCCCATGGGGAATTATATTAAAATCTATTTTTATTTTCTTACTCTAGTAAGGTAATGTTCCATCAGTTCCATCACTGAATACGTAGTACGTCGATGGATTTGAGTGGAAAGCAGAGAACGGAATATCTTAACGCTTAAGTGGGGCACGGAGTGTATTAAAACTATGGTTTTCAGGTTAACTTTGCCTCCCAAAAAGCAATAAAATATTTGATATTTATCAATATTACTTACGATATCACGTTGTACTGTTCAAAGGTGTCTGCCAACTTAAATAAGGAAGCTGATAAGGAATTTTGAAACAACACGGGTTTATTCATACGTTGGCGTTAAATGGCATGGCAATTTATATCGTGTAATTAGTTGGTGTTACAGAAAAGACTTATATAATATCTTCACTTTCTACCTTCCTTTTCCTTTACGTCACACAAGAAGAAGAAGCTTTTGTTTATAAATTATATGTGTATTTCCATTTCACTTTTGTCAATTTTTAATATTTTTATTACATTAAATTATTAAACACTTTGATTTTTACTCTGAGGAATTATACTATTTCATTTTCGCTAATTAACACGCAAATCGCAATATCTGTAAAATTGGACAGAAAGTGGAGAACGGAGTGACTTAGGTTCCCTTTGCCTACCATGCTATATGTGAGATACATAGTGAAACTTAAAAAACTTTAGATATATTGCGATAAGCTATATATGTACATTATATATTTTTTTACAATCAGTGATGTCCTTAATTAGAATTTTAAATTGGAAGAATATTTAATAATATTCAGGTATATCAGGTTAACTAGTAAGATAATAGAAAATTATAAAATTGGGGAACGGAATATTTTAACACAAGGTTCCCTCTGCCTACGATTAGATAGTGAGATAATACAGACAAACATGGTTTATATACAGCAGAGTCCCAGGAGTAGAGGATTAATTTCACGTTCAACTGGTCAAGTTTGCAACAAACTGTACATTCATTTGCATCCTTCGGGGATTTAGGGAAGTAAAAACAATATATTATAATAGAACGCGCTAAAATCATTTTAAATACCTACTTCATTACTTTCTGCATATAAATTTCTAATTTCAAAGTTTAATTTATGTATTGTGTGCAATTTTCTTGAAATTGAAAATTTCAAAGTTTAAATTTGTTTTAAAATGATATTATCAATTCCCATAAAAATTGTGGTGCTCTTCGTGCTTCTCCCCTCTTATTTAATGTAATTGTGATGGAATATTAAGAAGAGGCAGTCGTAGCGAAGCGGCACAAGTCGTCGTGTCGTGTGATTATGGATTCGATTCCCACGTGGGAAAATTCATCAGTATCCTACAACACAGCAGGGTAGGCAGAAGGAATATAGTGTCAAGACACTCCATTCCCCACTTTCCATCGAATTCAGGAGGCTTTAATGTTTTCGCTCTGGTAACAAAGCAAAGCGCGGAATTGAATTCCGCCACCCAACACGCAATTCCTCGAATATTCGGCGGAAAATAAAGAACGTAGTGTCTTAATACTGTGTTTTTGCTATATGCGGGATATAGCGTGAAGCTGGAAAAAATATTAAGAAGGTATAATGTAACAAATGAAGTACAAAGTTATGGATCACAAGGTTTTTCGCCAGACGTGAAAAAGTGACCAAATATTAATAAAATATAGTGGATTTAGGTAGATTCCATGGTTATAAAAACAAACTTCAAATGGTAAATAAACGATAATAAGGCGGTATTCAGATTTTAAATACAAAATAAGAACGTCAGTCACAAAGATCGTGAAGAAATTTTCATGAAATCTCTATATATTATATGTAAAAAAAAAAAAATTTCCACACGATTCATATACAAAAAAAATACTTTAATATTATATAGTATTTTTGGGTCGAGATTAAATATATATCTCGAAGGACATAATTAATTAGGTGATTTTACTAACTTACTAGGCGCGTTCCCAACAAACCGTTTTGCTTGTAAACACCCTCGGAAATCATTCTGATAAATGGACTTTAGCTAAACTTCGGACAATGATTTTGTTATATATATTAATTCAATATAGACGATAGATATTAGAGGGGTATTGGGGGTTTAAAAAAATAATAATTTTAACGCGACGTTTGTGGGTTCGATCCCCACTCAGGTTCATGAATTATTATGTATTAATATTTTTATTACTTCGCTCTGGTACTAAGGCAAAAGCGCGGCGTTGAGTTCCGCCACTTAACATACAATGCCTGAAGAATTCGGCGAAAGATGGGGAACGGAGTGTCTTAACACTAAGTTCCCTCTGCCTACTATGCTATATGCCTAGTTCATTAGTATCAAGTTCTTTAATAATATATGTTCGTTTTTGTTTTTCAAGATTTTGTTTTTGAGCTGTAACAGGAACGATTATTATGGATTAAAATTAAATAATTTACATTTTAAGATAACACTTAAGACAAAACTACATTTTCAAAGGCCGCTAAGTCCTTAATTTGATATCCTTGAAAGACAACTGTATCAGGTTCATCATTTAGGAAACGTTGATTGTGTACCTTCGTAAATTACGATCAATTATAACGAAATTAATATAGCTAGAAAGTCCCATATTTGCCTTTACAAAATTAAGAGCCAGTGACTCACATACTCTACTATAATTAATATGTATGGAAAATTATATTTATATATAATTCCAAATATACATATATTGATAGATTTAAAGTTCACCTTAGTTAGTATATATTTCTAAATAGAGTTTTTATTTCTTTAACCACCGTCCTAGAAACGAAAAATATAGAGAGCTAATACTAAAATGAAAAAAGAGGTTTAACTATGTAACTCTATTGATAATTATTTTTAGTCTCATCTATAGTAGGTACAATCAATATTTTATTAACCAGCGTTTAAAGATTTACAATATACAATCTTATGATCTTTATTAGCATTAAGAACGTTTGCATAGTTAGTTCGATATTAATTAAGTTTAGATAGTACTATATCATTATGAAATTAGTCGTACAGTATAGTGTTAAGACAATAGCGTAATGGATCCATACTAATTAGAACGAATATTCTAGTTACGTTTGATTTTATATCACGTATAATCTAATACGTGATATAAAATCAAAATCAGCTTCGCGCTACGCTGTATCCCGCACACAGCAGAGGGAACCTAGTTTTAAGACACTCCGTTCCCCACTTTCTGCCGAATTCTGGAGGCATTGCGTGTTGAGTGGCAGAACTCAACGCCGCGCTCAACCTCAACACCAGAGCGAAGAAATGGAAATATAAATTTAAGTAAATATTTCATCTCCTCGAATCCACAACCAGTCGGTTTTACTTACAGTCACACTTCGTGCCGCTGCGCCACGACTGGCCTTATAACCTATCTAGGTTACGGTGTGTTTTTTTTTCTATTATTTGAATAATATTATTATATAAATATCGAATCGAACATATATATTTATTTAAAAAAAATCAAAAACACTTTAGATTAGATAAAAAAAAAATGGAGGTAAATTGAAATCTTACATTTAACCAAAAGTTGTATAATATTATATGAAGAAACATTATATTAATTATACTCACTGAGAGCTATATTCGCCTGTTTGTTCCTATCGAGCTGGCCCCGCAGCGCTCGTAGCCGCCGAAGCTTCTGCTCTTGCGCTTCCACGCGCTCTCGTAGCCTCCGCAACCGCTCTCCTTCTACGGCCACCTGTAATGGACACGGTTTGTTATTTATCATATATATATATTTTTAGCGAAGTCGTGTAAAAGAGGATATATGTTGGTGAAAAAGATGATAAAAGCAGTGGAATTGTGTCAATCGAGGGTAGTTGCTTGTAGGCAACGGCCCTTATTGGAAGGAAACTCGTGTGAAGTATTGTTAGTAGGTGATGCATATCACTTATTGCAATTACATAGTATCTCTTACCAAATAGTTTAGAAACATATAGACGATACGTGTTTATAAAGTGAATCAAATAAATATCCAAATCAACTTCACGCTGTATCCCGCATAAGGCATGGTTGGCTAGTGTTAAGACAGAGAGGACCTAGTGTCCTAGAGACACTCCGTGCGTCCAATTGATTGGTGGAACTCAACGTCGCGCTTGTAATTATGTAATAATGCCTAAGAAACTGAGCTGAGCCACTCATAATAATCATATTATTATGAAATTTGGCAGCTCTACGTAGCTTTACTAACAATATATTTAATAATATAAGTGATAATATAATAATATTGGTCATAATATAATAATATAGGTCATAGTATAATACTTAGCACCCATACTTTGATTATTAAACTATGCCCTGAGAGGATTTTTTCAGCGGTTGCTAGTAAACCACTCGACTTTAGGTTCATAAAAATTATAGCATATTGTATAGCACTTGGTGTAAGTATAGTGTAAGCATGTTTTTTCTTTTAAATATGGATATTTTATTTAGCAGTCACAAGCTGCTATTATGTTACTATATATCGTACTGTATTTCGTTGGTTTATATTCAATGGCTTGAATGACATAAATGTTAAAGAAAATATATTAAATAAAATGCTCACACATATTCACGCTGTATCCCGCATGTCGCAAGGTGGACCTAGTGGGAGCCTAGTGTTAGAACACTCCACTTTCCACTTTCTGCCGAATTCTGAAGGCTTTGCTTGTTGAGTGGTAGAACTCAACGTCCCACTTTGCCTCGACACCAGAGCGAAGGAATAAAAATATTAAATATTTAATTTCCTCGAGCGGGAATCGAACCCACAACATGTCGCGTTTATAGTAACGCGCTTGTGCCACGACTGGGCTCGGTGAGTAACTTAGATATGAAAATATCTCAATGTTATTTAACAAACATAAAGGAAAATATATATTTTTTTCTAAATTTAAACATGCCGCATCAAACGCAAAACCTATTCAAGGAGAATCTATTGAGATGTTCCAATTTTTATTATCATTTGAGGTACATCCCCTCATGGGGGCTCCCTTGATATTCGAAGCATTCATGGATTCCTTCGTATTTAATTATGATTAAATTGTTCAGAACGAGTGGTGACTGTGGGGAATTTAAATAGAAACATGTATTGAAAAGGCGTCGTTAATATTTCTACGAAACCGTCGCTGGCTGTATTGAGTTATGTTAATATATCAAACAGTAAATGCCTATTTGGTTAAGAGAATCTGAAATCTCGTCGCGTCTCCACGTAATATACTTTAAAAGAAAATACTTAAATAATATACAAAAAGTTATATTTTGAATATTTCATTTGCTTCAGCAATATTTTTTATTGCGGTTAATATAAATTACGAAGTTTCGTTCGTACAATAATTTAATGTCTAATGTCGTTTATATTTTAAGTATAACTTATTTTAAAAGAATACACCAAAATATAAAAACAAAAAGATAAGAGAGGAAAAAAGAAAGAGAAAGTTATTTACATATCAGCAACGACCCTATTTTCACATTTTCACTTTACACATGCGGGCACATTTTCATGAAAAAAACAAAAAGGCCACACAAATGTATACACACTGTGTTGAAAACCCAGAGTCAAAATGAAATAACATTCACCTCCGTTTCCAAAAGTTACTTTGTGTTAAATCGAGATAATTTTGTTTATGTTCCACTCGTATTTTATTTTGTGAGGAGAGTTTATTTTAGAAATGATAAATATCGCATTAGCCCAACGCCGCCGTCCAGCACCGAGTTATGAAATTTATTAGGATCCATTGAAAATTGTTTTCCGTTTGGCGTTTTAAAATTAAAATGGATGACTGTTTTTGTTTAAATTGTTTTTAAATAAAATCAATAATAATGGTAAAACTGAATTGGATTTATGTTTGTGTTTATGTTGTGCTTAATATATTATAATATAATTAATAATAATAACAGAGGCCGCGGCTAGTCGTGGCGCCCCACAATGTAGTGTAAACGAGACAGGTTGTGGGTTCGATTCTCTCTCTCTCGGAAATTAAACATTTAACATATGCATGTCTCCGCTCTGGTAAAGAGACAAAGCGCGGCGTAGAGTTTCGTCACTCAACACGCAATGCCTCCAGAATTCGGCGGAAAGTGAGGAACGGAGTGTCTTAACACTAAGCTCTCTTCCTACCTTGTTAAATGCGAAACACAGCATGAAGCTGAATAAAAATAATACTATTACCATTATGTGTCTTATAATACTAAATAACGAAAGGAATAAACGAGACTTGTTAAATACGTAATAGGCTTAAGGACTTTCAAATCAGCTAACCAAATGTAACTTAAAAGCAGACGCGAGCTAAAGCTTTTAAATAAATATATACTGAATTTTGAAAAAGACCTTGAATTGTTAATAAAATGTATCCTTCACCCACAACCATATTCTTTCAGAGTGAAGAAGCGTGTAGAATGTAAATAACTTAAATTTTAACAAGATTTTTCTACGTTTAAGTTTATTTTGCAAACGAGTAAATTTAAACTTAAGACTGTAAACGCGACAGGTTGTGGGTTCGAATCCCACTCGGGGAAATGAAATTTTTAAAATGTTGGCCTCGCTCTGTTAACGATGCAAAACGTAGCATTGAGTTTCGTCACTCAACACGCAATGCCTCCAAAAGTCGGCGGAACGTGGAGAATGGAGTGTCTTAACACTAGGTTCCCAGGTTCCATCTATCTACCCATGGATACAACGTGGACATTAAAAAATAATAATACATAGTAAATAAACTCACGATAATTTTAAAGCATTTAACGATATTTTTAAAGCATATTATGTTAACAGGTGCAGAAATCATGAAATTCTGGCTAGACTAGCTTGGAGGGTGAGTTTGCAGTATCTACCTATCTAGTGACGCTTACAGATTCAATCTTTCAATGTCTTAATGTTTTAAATTAGATGGAGTGGAGAATCAAGTGACTGGACACTAGTTTATCTGTTCTTTCTGTCGCATTGCCATAAGCAGAATATATAGTGAAGATGAAGGTAAAGAGTCTCTGTACCTACATATCACATTATATACGAAATATAAGTAAAAAATACATACATACTTCAAATCGGAACGTAAAAGAAAAAGAATAAACCGCTTAAATATGATGATGACTTCAAAAATATAATAATATTTGACATTATTGGCATACAAGTTAGAAAGGTAACCTTGGCAAAGATCATTGAATAACATTATTGTGTTACAAAGTAAATATTTCTCAATTCACCAAATCCCTTTCTTGAATGATGAACCAAGAAAGCCAATTAAGGAAGAAAACAATTCATTTTAAAAATACAAAATGGACTGCAGAAACAAAGAAAACCTTATAATTTGAGGAATAAGATATAAATTCCCGTGTGCTTAAAAGTACGAAAGCGTCGTTTGTAAATTATTATGTACCCTGCTTTTCATGATCTAAGGAAACCATTTTTGTCGACTCTAATTAAAAATAAACAATAAGAACTAATTTTAATTATACTATAAAAACAATTAAAATAAAAAAAATCAAATCAGCTTCACGCTGTATCTCGCACACAGCAGGGTAGGCAGGGGAGACCTAAGATACTCCGTTCCCCACTTTCCGCCGAATTCTGGAGGCATTGCGTGTTGGATGGCGGAACTCAACGCCGCGCTTTGCCTCGACACCAAAGCGAAGAAATGGAAAATATAAGTGTTATTAAATATTTCATCTCCTTGATGGTGTAAATATATATATATTTAAATTAAGCAAGCTGCACTTTTTAGTTGCCATGCATTTATCATTCTACTAATGCAAAGTTAAAAGTGAAAAATGTTACTTAGCGTAACATTTTTGACTTTAATGGTTACCGAGTCAGAGTGGAATTATGTATTCAAATGTGTTCCCATTTAAAGATGAAAATAAAGATATTTCTTTTGGCAAAACACCAAATATACGACTCGTTTAAATATTTTGAATATTAAATACGGTTGTTTGTATATTTTTAAAAAGAGATTAATGAAATAAATGATTCATTGAAATTATTAGGTAATCAAGGAGGACAAAGTGTGACTGTAAAAGCGACTCGTTGTGGGTTCGATCCCCACTCGAGACGTGATGATAGACCACCACCAAGCTTCTAATCGAAAAAAAAAATCTATCATAGAGATAATTCTGATGGATCAACTGGTGTTTATAACAGAAACACTCGCTTGAATTCATTTAAACTTAAATACAGTTAAATTAGAACGCCCTCCTAACAAATAAAGGTCACCGGAATAAATTATGCGAACGTAATAATCACTCGTTTCCAGTTATTTAACTGGAGTTAGGTGAATTACAACTTGAGATAATATTATTATTATTTTTAGCTTCGCGCTGCATAATAGGGTAGGTAGAGGGAACCTGGGAACCTGGGAACCTAGTATTAAGATACATCAGCTTCATGCTGTATCCCGCACACAGCAGGGTAGGCAGAGGGAACCTAGTGTTAAGACACTCGGTTCCGTACTTTCTGCCGAATTCTGGAGGCATTGCGTGTTGAGTGATGGAACTCAACGCCGCGGTTTGCCTCGACAACAGAACGAAGTAATGAAAATACTAAATATTTTATTTCCTCGAGTTGGAATCGAACCCACAACCTTTACGCGTTCACAGTCACGCGTTTGTGCATCTGTATAAAATAAAGAACACTATAAGGTATAATAAATACTTTCTCTCATAATGAATGCATGTATTATGTTAATATATTCATTTCATTTAGAAAATATTTATCTTCCATTTAAATTTTATATTATATAAGTTAATTTAATTTAAGAATTAAAATTAAACTGGCTTCATATAAGTGACATAGTCATAAATATAGCTGAAACAAATGTTGTAAGCATTTATTCAGAAAATAATTTGAAGTTGACTTTTGCTACTTTGCAATATGTCGCAAATTATTATTTGTTTCTAGGGTTCCTTACCTTAAGGGTAAAACAGGACCTTAATACTAATACTCCGCTGCCTGTCTGTCTGTCTATCCGTCTGCCACCAGACTGTATCTCATGAACCGTGTTAGGTAAACTTGAAATTTTTACAGATAATATATTTCTATTCCCGCTATAACACCAACCAATACTAAAAAAAACTGAATAAAATACAAGGCTCCATATAATAAACATATATTTTTTGCCGTTTTTATATATATTGGTACGGAACACTTGGTGGGTTTTGTTCAAATTATTTTCATCCATTCTACCACATAATATGAATATCCATTATTCGAAGTTGAACGCTTTTCTGTTGCTGTTTCATCATGGATATGATACTTATAGATACAATATAGATAATATTGTATATTCCATCTGAATATGTTCTGTATCTGTACATTTGTATATTGCACTTTTGGAATCGTGAAATGAAATATAGGACTCCATAGATAGTTACGACCATTTCAATAGCCAAAAACTTGATTCAAAAAGCTTTTCATTTCATATTTGCAGGTTACGCAGTAGAATACGCTTATTTTGACGCAGTTTTTGGTGCAACGCATGTATTACGTTCGAAATGGACGTTCAAATAATAATAATACAAGGACGTTAATATTTTATTTATTATTCTCCTTAACACCTTTTTTGTATTCTATATAAGTATTTTTTAAAAAAATATGTAGTTTAAAATAAAAAAAATAAAATAAAAATAATTTATTTCAGATTAAAATCCATATCTGTATAGTGTTAGTGTGTTAGTAACAATTTTTTCTTATGAATTATGTTAGTTATTGTTATTTATATATTATTTTATTTGGCCGGTTATTGTTTCTATCCAATGTTTTTGAATAGAACAATCTAGGCGGGCCGTAATTGTCTTCAGAATGCTGTTGTGACTGCTCCTCATGCGCCGCAGCAGGGACGATGCTTT
>JAATLQ010014179.1:0-10501 GCA_013421005.1 Heliconius erato x Heliconius himera | reverse complement strand
AACGTCTCCCTACATCCATCATATGATTTTATAAATTTTAATAGAATATTTAAATCCATCTCTGGTATTGAAGGAGTTTTCTTTCCTTTTTGTTTCTTTTGTTCTAAAGAATTTAATGGTCTATCATCCTCCGATTCAGACGGCAAGTCTATAGGATGTGGAACTTGTAACGAATCGCTCTTAATAATTTTGGGCACTTTAGATTCCGCCATAGTTATGAACAAATATAATAAAAAAAAAAAAAATTAACTTATAAAATTAAATTACGTTGCGGCTAATACGTATACACATGAAATAAGAAACTTATTTAACACATAATAATAACTGATAAAAACATGTTTATATATTCATTACACAAAATAAAAAATAAAAAATATTGAAATTAAATTTAAATCGATTTTAATGCCCTTTTAAAATATTTATAATGGAATTTGTATCTAAAGCCAGACTCACATAACGCAGAACGCCACGGTGGTCCAGATAAGCGCCATATCAGGTTACTACAGGTGTGATGCGACTTGGGAAGCAAAACGGCCCACGATTCTCGTAACAAATATTCACAAATAGTTTATTAATTACACTTTTCACTTTTTATAAATGTTCACAAAGACGTTCCAGGGATTTGTATTTTTGTAAATCCCTTTCCGCTGCCACCAAAATGTTATAACGCGAATTTGTTTCGTGTTTTTAAAAAAAAGATTTATTTTAATTACACTTTATTTATTAAAATGAAATAGTAGAGAAATAGTATTTTATAGAAATAGTATATAAACACTTGAAATAGAAATTATAAATCTTAGGCAACCTTTCTCTAAGACAATGGGATGGAGACTGAAAGTAATAAGTAATTATAATATTAAAGCATTCGGCAATATTGCTGACGCGGCAGCGTCAGTCTAGGGATCCGCAAATATACTTGCAGGGTCCGGGTATAACAGAACGACCCAAAATATGTAGGTAGGGCTACACACAATCGCAGCCACATACGCTACACACACCGTCCCTGCCGGTGGATACGAGGTCCCAGTTTTTCTGTGGCCCAATCACACCTCGGCGCGAGTGGTGCCCGCAACTAAAAACCCAAAAGGGTATCAAGAGCCCTCGGTCGAGGAGCCCTCGCTCCTACTACCCAGTAGGCCTAGCTCGGACCGAGCGAAGCAAAGTCCTCCACTACAAATGGTGTACGTAAGTCGCGGTCCGATTTGTTGGTGCCTTCCACGGTAACCAAGTCAAGGTCAGAGTTCTTTTAGCTCGGCCTCCCAAAGCCCGGTGACGCTGTAGAGGCCAATAGGGCCAACAGCATACTGCTCATTCGGAAAAGGTAAAAAGGTGAATCAATAGCTAAATTATCTGTGAAAATTGTATTATGACTTCTAAAACTTAATGATACATGTCAACTATATAAGTGATTTAAGAAAATAAACAAACTAAATTTTTACTAAGAAACAGTTTCAATTAAATAATTTAAAATTTTGACTAACAAATAAAGTGAATGTATCTTACAAAAAGAGATGAGATTATTACACAAATTATTACATATTAACCGACTAAGTTGACATGGTATAAACAAATGAGAAAACCGACTAATTATTGACAATGGATTTCACAAGAAGATTTTGTTTTATTATCTTTTTAAGTTCAGACAAGGAGGAAATTTTGACTCGGGAATTGCTTGAAAGAAGTATTACGATCATGCCATCAGCTGACCAATAGTTTCTTATTCCGAAATGTTTTCGGGCTGCTATGAACACTTCTTGACGCGATTTGGTTAAAAATTCGGTCATCGTAATTTTGGTGCCCTTCAAAGTAGTTTTTGCATTCCAAACGCTGGAGCGTACTTGCAAATTCGAAAACCGAACACTAACAGGCCTGACGGTATCTTTCTTTGCACCAAGTCTTTGGCATGACTCAATGAAAGTAGATTTTACATCAGGCAATTTCATATGCTTGGATAATATTTCCAATGTCTTGTTTAAAATGTCCTGATCGCTGTCCTCCTTAATGCCATGAAGCAGAAGAGCCTTTCGCCTAGACTGGGTCTCCAAGCGGTCCATAGTGAGTACCACCAGCTCGACTTGTGACTTGAGTAGGCTGAGAGTCTTCCATACAAAAGCTTTAAACGTTTTGAAATCAGCAATTAAAGCGCTTAATGTGGGAGTGGGGGCTGAGCTAGGCTGTGATAAGCTTTTTTCAAACTACTCATACGAGATGAAAACATTGAAGAAAGTTCATACATGCTTTTTAACAGCTGCTCCACAGGTGTTTCCATGATTGAGTTAATTAGTGTGAAAATAATATGGGAAAGATAGTTGTAGCCAACTTAAGCACAAGTATTACTATTTTAACACATATACTACTTGATTGTTAATTTTTTGTTAAAATAAGTTCTTAGAGCTAATCAAAATATGTCTATGCACTTTCGTATCTGTTTCGTATCATAACTTCCAGTTGACCTAGAATTATGAAATTTGGCAGCTAGCATGTAGATGCTAGTACTAGTTCTGAAAACCATATATGTGTTGTTAAATACTAAAAAAATAATAGCCTTAAATACCAAAAAACTCGTATTTCAACACTACAAAGGCAATCAAAATTAACAGGGTACTTCCGAATAACCTATACTTATGAAATTTGGCAGCTAGCATCTACAGGTAGTACTAGATTACGAAAAAATCTGTAATTATACATTTGTGATTAAATCCTAAAAAATAATCGCCTTAAAAAGGGGAAAATTTTGTATTAAAGTCGCTAGTTCAAGTGAGTTATCACATGAAAGGACTCTGGCTAAGCTAAGCTAAAATTTCAGGAAAAGCTCTAGCTTTTCTGAGATCTCTAGATCTCCAATTTTTGTACGGAATCCTCGGTGGGCCATCTTGACTCGCGCTTGACCGGTTTTTTATAGTAAAATCACAAAAAAATTCAAAAACCTCCTACTGCTTCAATAAATACAAACAATATTTTTTTTAGAGCACTTTAAAATATAAAATACCTCTAGATAAGACTGTTTAAATTACAAAACTATTGTATAATTTTTGCATTTTTAAAGGAAATGAAACATGCCCTTGAGTTTTTATAGTAATTTCTAATGGTGCCTGTTTTCTATTATGAATTGAATTTGCAAATATTTACAATTAAATTTGCTTTTGAATCGCCGATTTTTGATACTTTTTGAATGTATGAATTGTAAAAGTATTTTTTCATAATCTTTCCTAATGATATAGTAACACGAAAAAACCAGATTCTGCGCCACGACTGGCCTCACGCGTGTAAACATACAAAATAGTATGTTTACATGCGTGAGGCCAGTCGTGGCGCAGGGGCACAAAGTGTGACTGTAAAATCGACTGGTTGTGGGTTCGATCCCCACTAGAGGAAATAAAATATTTATTTACATTTATATTTTCATTTCTTCGCTCTGGTGTCGAGGTCTCGCAATGCCTCCAGAACTCGGCTGAAAGTGGGGAACGGAGTGTCTTAACGCAGCAGAGTAGGCAGACGGATCTGCCTACAGCGTGAAGCTGAAAACACGCAAGATTTGACAAAATAAATAATATAGGTCCACCTTAAACATGCATATTTATAACTATACTTAGAGCACATACTGGTGTTATATTTTGTTTTACTGCCACACATTTGATACTCCTGATCCCTTCTACTATGTACTACTAATCTATGTTTTCCATCTTAATTCAAAACTTGCGTTTTGAGTGGCGTAACTCAACATTGGATTGTATTGGACGTGGATTATCTTTATTTTATTATATTACGAGTGCTTAGAGACAATTGACAATAAATATTGTTTTTTTACCTAACGAAATTAAAAAAAAATAATGTACACAATTATTACGAAAATTGTTGTGACCACTGGCAATAATTAAGAGAATAATTAAAATCTATGTATATTAATAACTAGCGGCCGGCCTGCGGCTTCGCCCGCCTTAACTATATGATTATTGGTTTAATAAACACAATTGATTAACAATTATAATAACTTCTAATATGAGTTTTTATTACTTTAATCTGTAATATTCTAATATGATTTTTTTACTACATTATCGTAATTTCTATAAAAAAATTTTGATTGTTTTGAATTAAAAAAAGTTCTTTTTACCTATGTATCTATTATAAAAAGAACATAATGTTAAATGCCTCTGTTAAATGTGTGATGTCAGTAAATAATATAATTTACTCTTTCAGAAACAGCCTTAAATGTTAAATTATTGATTTGAATGTTTCATAATATTCCTTGTAAAATAACTTTAATGATTGCATATTAATTCCTGTACAATTTTTAAATTAGTTACATATATTATCTATTTATTTTTATAGCTAAATGTAAAATTGGTAAATATGTAGTTATTACATAGAACACGTAGAAAGGCTGGTTTTAGGCATTTTTATATAGATTTATTTCAAACGAACAAATGAACCGAAGAATCTATGTATTTCCTCAATATTTCTTTGAAGATCAAATCAGTCTTTATTTCTGTGTTGAATTAATTACGGCTTAAACTTAACTGTTATGATTTATGAAGGTAATCTCCACTAACAATTCAATTTTGTTTACTTTATTGTATAAAATATTGTATAATAGTGCTTCAAAAATATATTTTTTATTATTTTACGAGTGCTTAAAGACAATTGACAATAAATATTGTTTTTTACATAACGAAATTTAAAAAAAATAATGTACACAATTGTTACGAAAATTAATGACCCAAATTGTGGTGACAACTGGCAATAATTAAAAGAACAATTAAAATCTATGTATATTAATAACTAGCGGCCGGCCTGCGGCTTCGCCCGCCTTAAATTAAAATATGATTATTGGTTTAATAAACACAATTGATTAACAATTATAATAACTTCTAATATGAGTTTTTATTACTTTAATCTGTAATATTCTAATATGATTTTTTTACTACATTATCGTAATTTCTATAAGAATTTTTGATTGTTTTGAATTAAAAAATACGACCATTGTTGATATTTGATATTTATAAAATATACATAAAGCTAATTATTTATTACACGGATATATTTTTGTAACATTATGTTCTTTTTACCTATGTAATGTACGTCTCATCATAATTCTAAAACTCTGTTAAATGTGCTGATGTCAATAAATAATATAATTACTCTTTCAGAAACAGCCATAATTGTAAATTATTGATTTGAAGGTTTCATAATATTCTTTGTAAAATAACTGTAATAATTACATATTAATTCCTGTACAGTTTTTAAATTAGTTATATATATTATTTATTAGCTAAATGTACAATTGGTAAATATGTAGTTATTACATATAGATTTATTTCAAACAAACAAATGAATTGAAGAATCTATTAAAAATATATAAATCAGCTTCACGCTGTATCCCAGACATAGCAGGGTAGGCAGAGGGAACCTAGTGTTAAGACATTCCGTTCCCCACTTTCTGCCGATTTCTGGAGGCACTGCGTGTTGAGTGGCAGAACTCAACGCCGCGCTTAACCTCGACACCAGAGCGAAGAAATGGAAATATAAATTTACGTAAATATTTCATCTCCTCGAGTGGGGATCGAACTCACAACCAGTCGGTTTTACAGTCACACCTCGTTCCGCTGCGCTACGACTGGCCTCTATTTGATTTTATTCAAAAATATATATTTTTATCAACAGTCATATAACCAAGACGTTTCGAATGTCATTCTTTGGCCAAGAATCTTACCAGCGCGATTGCTATATAATATTCTTTTATATTATATAACTTTTTTTTATGAGCCGATTTTGATGAAACAAACTTTAATTGTTAAGTTGAGTTAAAACAAATCAATTGGTGATTTTGATTTTTTAAGTAAATCGGTTCAGTACTTTCGGAGAAAAATGTGAACATACATATCGACAGACAAGAAATTAAAAAAGTATATTTTTGCTTTCTATTATTCTTTTTAAGTGTCTCTCTATCCATTTCAGTCAAAATTACTAAATTACAGATAAAATATTTTTACTTATAACATAAGTAACATTTTTCCTTAGGATTTTCGGGATACATTTTATAAACTTACATTGTGTCTAGGGTGGCGGTATCCAACGTTGTACTTGTTAAGTGAAAGTGACTCAAAATATTTTGAAAAATACTTATAATTTAATAAAAAACAAATAATCAGAACCCAACCAAACTTACATCAAACTTTCCAAAAAATAATTATGGAAATTGGTTATTATGGAAGTCGAGTTATTCGTCCATTTGTCGCGCATATACTTAATGCAAATTTAAGACTTATGTGATATTTTCATGAATGGTATCGTCAGAAATGGACCAAATTAAAATGGAACCACGCGGAAAGTACGAGCTTTGAAATAAAAAAGATTATCATCAAAATCGATTTGCTCAGTCAAAAATTCTGAGGTAGCAAACATAAAAAAATACATTCGAATTAACGACCTCCTCTCCTCTTTACAGAAGTCGGTTAAAAAAACACATTAAATACCAACATTGTCAAAACAAAATAAATATATTATGCAATTACTCCAAAAGTTGCTACCATTACGTCTATTACGTGGTTTGATCTTAATCAAAAACTTGAGACTGGGCCTTGACGTAGAGACAATACCAATTACAGCGGTTAAGTTGAATGAAGGGGACGTCGTAGGCTCTCACTGCGGCGACTAGGTACTTGTTATGCAGTGAGTTGTACCCTTGACCGAAGGCAGCGCGTTCAGTCGCCGCGCGGCTCTCTTATGATATCCTCGTCGCTTAGATCAGCTCAGGCATTAGTACAAAAGCCGTCTACCCTCTTTCCAAGCGGCAGTCTTTATTGATGCGGCTTCGAAGTCTAAACGCTTTACACTGTGACGTTTATAATATTGAAAAAGTGTATATAGTATCTTAAAAACGTTAATAGATATATATTTAGTTGTGTGACTGTTTAGTGTAAACAAAATGAACATCCAACCAGAGCTCCAGGGGCTTCTAGACAAAGCGACGACCACGCTTCTAGCCGACCAAAGAAAGGCCTCAAGTATGTCTAAATTACATTAACGTTATCGTCAGTTTTAAAAACTTGGAATGACATCTCAATAGTAATATCCGTTCCGGTGATCGATATACGTCGAAAACATACATGACAATAGACTTACGTGAAATATTTAAAACAAAATAGATCAACATGCAGTTCAAGCCAATTATTAGTTTAACTAACGCAAAATAATATAAATTAAACATATTTAATTTAATATATTTATCTTATTCGGGATTACATCCATACAGTTACTTTAAAATTCAATTTAGTTTCTAAATTTAGGTTAGGATTTAGGTTCTAAATTTAAGTTCTCAATTTAGAAATTTTGTACGTTCTTATTTAATTTTGTTAAATTAATTATTAAATGTAGATATTTATTGTAGAATAATTAATTATTATCTATTAACCATTAATTTAATTATATGTATTTAGGCGTATCGTTCTTACTAGGAATTATTGTCTTGTTTTAATTGCAGTTTTTTTACTTATTGTTGTTTTACTTTTACATTTCAATTCTCATTTCTTAAAGAATTATAATTATTTAAATAAATATTAAATTATATAATTAAATAAATAATTTTTTTCTATTATTAAATAGATAAAATACTTTTTAATCTTAAGATCACGTACTGAAGGAAAATTAATACTTTTCTTCTATTCATGATAACGAATAACATTCTAAATAAGTTATAAAAAGTAGAGGTACTCGTAATAATGTATTAAACATCACAGGTCAGGACAAAGCGTTCACATCAAAACGAGTTGAAAATATTTAAAATATCTAACCAGTTTTTAAGGTGTGCATCAACAGGACCCTATAAATTATATTTGTTTAAATTAATGTGAATTTTGGTTATAATAATATCTAAAATCATTATTAGTAAATGAGTTTTAAATATTTTTGTTATATTTCATTTTCATTTCGATAAATATTTGTATAAATGTGATGCTTGAAAATTCGATTATCACTTGGGAAATTTTAAAATCAGCTTCACGCTGTATCCCGCACACAGCAGGGTAGGCAGAGGGAATCTAGTGTTAAGACACTCCGTTCCCTACTTTCTGCCGAATTCTGGAGGCATTGCGTGTTGAGTGGCAGAACTCAACGCCGCGCTTAACCTCGACACCAGAGCGAAGAAATGGAAATTTAAATTTAAATAAATATTTCATCTCCTCGAGTGGGCATCGAACCCACAACTAGTCGGTTTTACAGTTCACTTCGTGCCGCTGCGCCACGACTGGCCTCTTCTTCGGAAATTTTAAAAATAGAAATTTGATCACTATAAAAAATATTCCAAAACAAACATTGAGCGATTAAAAATCCACGCGAAATTTTGCGGAAACCATACAATTTTTCAGTTTACACTAACATATTTTAACATATGTTTTTAATTCAATTTATAAAAAACGTGTCTCGTATTACAAGTTATCTTATATCGTTAACCTAAATTTAAAGTATTTTTATCGTCATTGCTTTATTATTCGTTAATTATTCAAAATAGGGACATAGAATAAAAAATAATTAAAATTTTTCTCACAATATTTATTTCCGCAAAACTAATAGGCAACTATTAAAAAGTAGCATTTAGATAATATGCTTGATATACCTATTTAAATATTACTAAGCCATTATTGCTGTAAAACGGCATCTGATTATAACGCGGCGGTTGTAGGTTCGGGCCAGGGCTGCCATATTTATTGTATGGCACTAACCTTCCATGTCTGGTACTGTCTGCGTAAATACTTTTCCCAGGGAGAAAAAAAAGGAGCCATCGGGATTTTATTAATTTTGTTAAATTTATTATCTATAGGTACATTTATTTATAAAATGTTTTAATGGTAAAACCAAAACATTTATCGTTTAAGTATTGCAGTGAGTACTTAAATGATAAATGTCTTGGTTTACCCTGTAAGGCAGTTAATTCTTCAAAGTGGTTGCACAATGTGTACCTACTTACTATTTATCCAAAATTATATGTCCTACTCGAGATAAAATTTCGGGATAAAACTCTCCCGAATTTTAAAATGTACCACGAAAATCCGGACGTTTGGCAACGCTGGTTTGAGCATTAGCTACTTTGCCTACCCTGCTATGGTTTTCTTTTCCCTGCTTTCTTAACACTTAAATGTCTGGTCCAAGAGATCAGCAAGCTAGAACAAGAGAAAACTATGACAAACGTTCAGTTTGATAAGTAGTATTTTGTTGAATAAAACCACACCATTCCACGCAAACTTCACCAAGCTAGACGCTCTTCAAAATGTACGACAAAAAAAAATTTTTACCCCTAAGTTGCCTCTGGTAAGTCCGTCGACGACTTTCGAGCACCGCATAGACTTATCCAAGCCCTAGCTTGTACCTTGTGTTCTACCCAAAATTTATCGTAAAGGCGTATTATACTCCTTACTCGAAACTCAAGCTCAAACACCCCAGAAGCGTCTTGCAGGTAGGGAACACAAACACCGTCGTCGATTCCGTCGTCCAGCATATTTGATTTGCGTTGGCATGGATCCAGCGGTTAGGGACCATTACCTTTCATAGATTAGTCTAGTTTGACCCTAGTCGCATCTTTACGTCGCGGCTGCTCCGCTTAATAATAATAGGCCAGCCCAATCGACGGCCACGAGCCCTGGTTCCTGGACCTGGACCCTTTGCCGCCGACGACATATTCTCAAACCACGTAGTGCTTACATCGGTATTCAGGGACTGAACTGACTCGAATAGGGAAGAGGATACAATACGTGTCGCTGTTTACAGGCAATAGAGCTAACAGTATTAACCTCAAGTCGGAAAAAAATCCACGCAAACGAAGTTGCGGGCTACGACTGGATCATATAAATTATAAAATTAATAACTTCATTTTTTTTTCAGCTTCACGCTGTATCCCGCACACAGCAGGGTAGGCAGAGGGAACCTAGTGTTAAGACACTCCGTTCCCCACTTTCTGCCGAACTCTAGAGGTATTGCGTGTTGAGTGGCAGAACTCAACGCCGCGCTTAATCTCGATACCAGAGCAAAGAAATGGAAATATAAATTTAAGTAAATATTTCATCTCCTCCAGTGGGGATCGAACCCACAACCAGTCGGTTTTACAGTCACACTTTGTGCCCCTGCGCCACGACCGGCCTCAATAATAACTTCATCATCTGCATATTTACCAAGTAGATAAGAAAATACTAGTAAAATTTCACTTTCCTACGAAAACGGCTTTCCGTTCATCATCAAACAGCGGTATATCTTAAGTAAAATATAATTTATAGAAAAAAAAAATTAAATTAGCTTCACGCTGTATCCCGCACACAGCAGGGTAGGCAGAGGGAACTTAGTGTTAAGACACTCCGTTCCCCACTTTCTGCCGAATTCTGGAGGCATTGCGTGTTGAGTGGCAGAACTCAACGCCGCGCTTAACCTCGACACCAGAGCGAAGAAATGGAAATATAAATTTAAGTAAATATTTCATCTCCTCGAGTGGGGATCGAACCCACAACCAGTTGGTTTT
>JAATLQ010014171.1:54879-84961 GCA_013421005.1 Heliconius erato x Heliconius himera | reverse complement strand
AACAAGTGAATGAAGTGGTATACTTGGGAAGTATGTTCAGTAGAGATGAAAGATGCGAGATGGATGTGGAAAGGCGTATTGCTGCCGGTAACAAGGTTAACGGAGAAGGCTCCGTTGCAACTAAGGAGTTGCATTGATGAGATGGCGAAACGTCAGCACAACTGCGCGTTTGGGCGTACACAATGCCGACTGACTCTGTTATACGGCAGCGAAACGTGGGTATTACAGAAGAAGAATTAGAGAAAGATGAATGCCGTGGAGATGCGATCTCTTCGTAGCATATGCGAAGTCAGCTTAGCGGATCGAATCCGCAATGAAGAGGTACACAGAATAGCAGGTACTAGCGAAGATGTCACGGTGAGAATGAAGAAGAACGTGCTCAGCTGGTTTGGGCACGTCGAACGAATGAGTGATGAAAGAATGGCAAAAGAGATTTATGATGGAAAAGTGAGCGGTAAGAGGGGTAGGAGGAGATCTCGGTTGACCTTCAAAAACAGTATCAAAGATACTGGAGGAAGGTCACGTAAAAAGCATGAGGACCCTCCGGAGGGCATGTATAAAGAGATTCATGACAATGGACGAGGCGAAAGAGGTATGTAGAGACTGTAGCGTTTGGCGCTCCGTTCTAACTACCCCGCTAGGGATAAAGCGTGAAGTTAGTTATAACATATATATCATATTAATCAATATTAACGAAAAACAATAATGACACCTGGAACATCGACGGGCAAGAAAAGCGTGCAACAACAACGTGCAACATCGACGTGCAACAAAAACGCACAACAACGACGCCCAATGACGCCCGATGTATGTTAGGTACCATTGTATATCTTAAATAAGCCTGAATTTAATAGCAGGCATGTTTTAATTCGAATAACTAACTTTTAACTTTCTAAAATCCGAAAATATCGAAAATCCCTGTTTCTTGTAAAATTAAAACCGGGATTTTACAGACCTATATTTGGTCCGATATCCCGGGATTTTTGAATCCCGGGATCCCGGATTGCGACCCCTAATTTGCACCCCTAGGGGTGAAATCTAAAAAAACCACGAAACACGTGTTCAATAAAATATATTTAACAGTCTGAATTTAATTTTCTATAAAAATCGGTAGCGATTTAAAGATTTTTTCATATAAACTTTCAACCCTTAAAAAACCATGAAACACGTGTTCAATGAAATATTTTTAAGAGTCTGAATTTTAGTGCCAAAAGTTCAAACTGCCGACTTAAAAAAAAATCATACAAACTTTCAACCCCTATTTCATACCTTTAGGGTTAAAAATTTTCAAAATCCCTTCTTAGTGGATGTTCAGATTATGAAAATAATAATAACATCTATCCAAATTTCACGTTTCCACGCACAGCGGTTACGGCTGTGCGTGCGTCTTACCTCAGTCAGTCAAGTACATGTCCTTTTATATATAAATGTACAAATAGTACAATAATAAATAAAAAGAAATAACAATTAAAACAAGCACTTACCTAGAAGAAGTCAGTAAGACCCCATTAACAGCGCCAAACGTAGAGGCCGCCACGAACAGCGGTATGGAGAGCGCGAACCACCCGAACAGACGCTCCGCAAACGTCACGGCCACTGCAGCGGAGCCTAACACCTGCATGCATTTCATATTTTACATTACAGAAGGAAGAAAAATTTATTTTGATCAACAAATATCGAACACGATTAAATATAATAATAATCAAAATAAAGCAACATAAAGCACTGCGCAGGCGCTGACACAAGCAGAAAAAATACAATACAAAAAGTTTGCTGTACGACTAAGCAGCTTTTCTTCTCGATCGAGTGGACATTGCACTAAAGTTCATAACGTGTAACTTAGCGGCCACGACCCTTCAACCATAGTATACTATTATTAAAGATAGATTACTTTCAAAATTTCAATTTAAATAAAATTGTAAAACTAAAATGTTTTTTTTATTTTTTTTATTATTTTTCAATATTATCGACTTTGTTTGAAATATTTTGCAGAATTTCAAAGTAAATTTCATATATATTCACTAACGACATCATAAAAATTGTGTATAGAAACGACTCACCTCGGTAGGCGACAGAGTGGTGTAAAAAGCGACGTTTGTAAACGTATACACAATGGTAACTAGTGCACAGGAAATTGCAATAGCTCGCGGGAGATTCTTGACTGGATCCTTCAGTTCTTCTATTATGAAGTTGAGATAGTTCCTGAAATCGAAGAAAAGAAATATTTTATTTTCATACATCTGCCAGTTATAGCAGGGTAGCAGTGAATGTCTAGTGAGAGTGAAGTCTCAGTGATTCTCAACCTTTTTTTTGTTGCGGCACATATTTAACGATTTCAAAATTTGGCGGCACACAAAGCGAAATTATTTACTACAACACACTGCATAAATAGTTTATGACAAAAATTTTAAATATACGAATTTATTTTTTTGTGGATTTAAATATATATTCATGTTAAAAATATTTTTCTTTTTAAATGATATAATTTAATAATATTAACATGATTACATATTTACAAAATTTGGCGGCACATTTTTGAAATTTGGCGGCACACAAAAGTGCCGCGGCACAGTGGTTGAGAATCACTGGTCTAGACATTCAGCTCCCCACTCTCCAACAAAATATTATCCAGACATTATGCGTTGATCGAAAGAATAAAGGACTTTATTTTACTATCGCAGGAAAATGAAAATGATTAAAAGAATCGAACCTGCAACAGCCAGGCAGTGGACCACTGTCCGGCTATTCACGCGACGGTTAGACAATTTTTTAGCCACAATTAAACAATTTTTTATATTTATTTTTTAATTTATGGAAATTCAAAAACAAATAAATAAAATTTACCATCCGTTGTAGGCGAAGAGTCCTGAGTAGAAAGACAGCGCTATAGATGTAACATCGTTGGTTGTGCCTTCGAATGAGAAGTGCTCCACTTTACCTTAAATAGAAAAAAACAAACTGTATCGTATACCGAATGCAGCTTCAAGTTTCTTCCTGCATGACGAGTTAGGCATAAGGAATGTGCTTAAGACACTCCACTCCCCATTTTCCACCCATTCTGTGGATTTTTGGCAAACCAGATTGCGAAGCGGAACTAAACGCCGCGCTGTGACTACCAGATCGGGAGAAAACGGATAATTTAAATACAACCAGTCCCCGTAAATGGGAATTAAATACGCAACAGGGAAAAGAGCGGATCACCAAGGATGTCACAGCAAATTGCTTTGCTTTAAAAGACAAATATTAGCAGCTAGGTAGACATCGCTTTCAGAAACGTCAATTAGTCGTTAATTTACTTAAGTTTTATCGTTTTTTTTGTTGTTATCTTTGAGCGTTATTACTATACATATTTAGATATATTAAAGTAGGTACAGCAAAGTTGTTTATTCCAGAAAAAAATATTAAGAAAGAACCGTTCTTAATAAAATTGAAATCGATGTGAAATGTGATGTAGAAATGGATTAAACAAACTACTCAATTAAGTATTACCTACACTTTTCTCGTCTACAATACTGCAACAGTACTCAAAAACGATAATTATACTTAAACTAACCTTAAATCATTACAATATCTAAGAAAACACAACAAAATCAAAGGAAATTCTTCCGTTTCTCAGCGAATTAAGGTCGGTCCCCAGCGACGCTATCGCAGAACCTATATACGTATGCTTGTATTGCTTTAGCTCGCATTACATAGCTTTTTCACATGAAATTAAATAACAGCCGGCGCTGACCGGATCGCGGCAATCATCTAATAAGATCGCACTGTCCGTCTGTCCGCCGACGCCTTCCGAGAGGAAGGACTAAATTTAATTTTTTTGAATATATTTTTTGTTATTATATTGACCTTTTATTATTTTTTAATTAATATTTTTTAAAAAATATATTTTTGTAATGTAAGAAAGTTTATTTTATGTAGGTAGCAAAGCAAAATCAAGAAGAATGTTTGTAGGGACTAACATTGTTCAAAAGAAATAAGCGTCGAATAAATTTTAAACATAGCGGGATTCGAAACCCTATCTTTTCGTTCTTTTAAAAAAGTATTCTTCTTGCCTAAATCAGAAGTGGTATACCACTACAAAATATAAAAAAAGCTTACTTTAATTTACGAATACATAATTTATTACAACTGAAATAACTAACAAATATTTATAAACAAAAAAAAATATCAAAAACCATTTAACTCATCTATCACGTCAATGTTTTATGAACGTCCATCAAATAAATAAAACTGAAAATTAAAATCTGGCCACTTCAGAGTATTCAAAAGACAACGAACTTAAGGACTGTAATAAATCAAAAATAGTATGTACGGAAAAACAAACGAGTTTGGCTCGAAGGACCGGTCCTTCTAAAGTACTAAGAATTCTTAAAAAAATTCCCAAATTTTTTTCTTGACAGACATCAGTCTGAACGTTGGTTAATGTATTGGACGTTTCTTTATTTTAAACTGTCTTAAATATGAGTAGTTGTTTGGAATTTTAGTTTATTTTTAAATTTAGTTCAATGATGTTAAATTGAATATACTTGGTTTTATTATTTTATAATCTGTGAATATTGTGTAATATATATATTTATATATTATTATTGTGTAATATCTACGTATATATAGAAATATAAAAAATAAAAACGTAAGCTTTAATTTTACATTTAAAATAATGTTATATTAATTATTTTAGGCAATGCTATCATATAAAATTATTCGAAAATGTGTAACAGAAGGTAATTGCAAGCAATATATAGAGACCTATGTGAATCACCCCGCTCATTTACTGACTTCTAGGCTAGTTAACCAATAAGAAACAGACAATGTTCTTGTAAAAGTAATTTTTCCAAAGATTAACTCAAAATGAATTTAAAAGGTATGTACTACCAAAATTTAGTAATACCTAAAAAATCAACCAAACTAGCCAAATGGCTTAACATTATATCATTTATTAGTTAGTTACACATATCCGTTATTTAGTTCGACTATTCAATATTCCTGTCGGCACAAAGGACCAATTTGCTGGCAAATTGATTTATCTCGAGCCATTGAGAGGCGATCCTGCATCTGACACCGAACAAGGAACCTCTTAGTGCTGCGATTTGTGGAACTTTTTTGTTGTTGTTGTTGTTGTATAGAAATTAGATGGGTAATGGAATTTTATTAATTTATATGTAAACTTTAACTTCTATCCGTGGTTTTGTCATTGAGGCCAAAAGGACCTAACAATCGAGATTAAATGGATATAACTAAGAGTTGTGTCCATACATGACTCTTTCTAAGTACCCGTGGTAAGTTAACCGCAGCGACAATGAGTTACATCGAAGCTATTAACGCGATGTAATATAGTCTTCTTCAATAAATTGACTAACCAACACAAAAGTATTTTTTGATTTCGAACCAGTAGGTTGTGCGTTCACTCAAACAAACACTCAATATTAGTTTAGGTTTCATTTTTTTTTATTATTTTAAAGCGTATACTTAAGTATTCTAATATTAAATATAAATAGAAGTAAGGAATCAATTTACAGGAACCAAACCCACACTTATTAAATCTAATCTCGGGTGATAGAGATATGATCCTGTACCTGACAAATAAGAAATCTCTTTGTACTTGAAATTGTTAAAAATGTTTTGGTTGAATACAAATTTAAATATAGAAATTTATTAAGTAGATTTAAAAAAAAAGGTTTGAAAAGTTGTGGATAAATAATAATAATACACTCGTAGGACTTTAACTCACACTCCTTTAAATCACACAATCTTGCATTTGACAAGAAATAATTTTCTCAGTGGTTATGAACTTATAAATAATAGACGTAAGATAGCAGAGGGCCAAGTTTTAAAATACTACGTTCATATTACCACACTTTCTACCTATTTCTGGAAACATTGTGTTTTGAGTAGGTAAAACTTAACGCAGCGTTTTGTCTCGTTATCAGAACGATTCTTAATTTTTATTTTTCAATATTTATGGTATCCAGTTTTATTAATAAAAATACATATCAAAGTAACCTATTTAAAAAATAAAGTATTTACCTCTGCAAAGTTGGTAAATCCCAGCTGCTATGATAATGAAGAGAGCAAGTAGCTTCGCATACGTGAACCAGTCTTGTACTCGCGTGGCTGCTCGGACTGACCAACAGTTGACAAATGTCAACAGTACTGTTGAAGATAACAAATATTTTATTAATATCTAGTGTCCGTCCGCACACAGCAGGGTAGGCAAAGGGAACCTAGTTTTAAGACGCTCCATGCCTCACTTTCCGCCGAATTCTGAAGGAATTGCGTGTCAAATGGCGGAACTCAACGCCGCGCTATGTCTCTACACCAGAACGAAGAAATGAAAATATAAATTTAAATAAATATTTATTTTCCTCTAGTGGGAATCGAACCCACAACCAGTTTATATTACAGTCGCACTTTATTCCTGTAAAATCAGTGTGTTTTCTTTTCTTTGCGATTTAACGCTTAGTCGATAATATAAAATAATCCAAGCAAATATAGCAGTCTAGACGTCTGACCTCTTTTACAAGAGATCTCTATAATGCTTAATCCGTTCATTTTGTATATCACCTTGCAAGTCTCTTCCTGTACCTAATGGCTAGTTGTAAGTAAGACACTCCATTCTCTACTTTTCACTTTTGCGATATTGTGTGTTGAGTGACGGAACTCAACGCCACGTTTTTTTACCAGATAGGAGAAACATTATTAAATCTTGATGTAACCATAATGGGCTAGGATCTTATAGACTTTAAGGAAACTGAAGCGCTGCTTGTAGCTTTTATTTGTACATACTTATATTAGTGACTAAAACATCTAACACCATATAAGCAGAAGAATTTGTTATATCATTATATTATCCACTTTGCCCATTTAAGAGACGTCCAGTGGACGTTGGAAAATTACTCCATATTAGGCTAATTAATATATAGCTACTCGTATTTAGACTAAAACATAATTATTTTATGAAGAAGGAACCTAGTGCTTAAATAAAAAAATTGATAAAAAAATATTTAAATAGTAGAAAATATGTAGCTTGAGGCCAGTCGTGTGCCTGTAAATCGACTGGTTGTGGGTTCGATCCCCACTCGAGGAGATGAAATATTTATTTACATTTATGTTTTCATTTCTTCGCTCTGGTGCCGAGGGGAAAGCACGGCGTTGAGCTCCGCCACTCAACACGCAATGCCTCCAGAAATTGGCGGAAAGTGGGGAACGGAGTATCTTAAGACTAGGTTCCCTCTGCCTAATCTGCTATAAGCGGGATACAGCCTGAAGCTGAAAAAAAAATGTAACTTACATATACAGCAAGCAGCGAGTAACCGTGTGGCGTCCTCAGGGGGATCACATTCAGGGAATATAGGCTTCAGCACGTATACGCTGAATGTCAAAGCCACTATCGCCTGTAAATAAATTTATTCAATATTTTTAAAATATGTTGGAAATATTATAAAGTATGGAATAATGTAATAACTAAATCGTAAAAAACATTATTTATATTTTGAAAAAAGTCTCTAACAATTGCATCCCTTCATAATCCCTACAGTCCGCGAGGCTTAAGCTGAGCTTTGCATTTATGTAAGTGATTATAAAAGTAGAGCCAGAAAAAAATCCAAACTAATAATGAATCCTTCCGTATTTTTTTAGTATAATCGCTGTGTCCACATTATTTTTCTTTGTATACTGCTTGGTAGGTTTATTTTTCACAGATTTTTTAACAATTTGAAAAAAAAGTTTTTTTTTCTACACACAGGAAGGAAAAAATCTTTTTTAAGAAAACGAGTAAAAACTACTCGTCTTTTTCGAACTATTCGTCTTTTAAATATATGTACTTATATAAACAACTCAATCCCACGGAACTAGAGCAAGCAATAGACCTTAACTGATTCAATATCATGCCACGTCACGTCAATAATAACGTTACTCTGAATAAATGGGCTGCGATATAGCCTTTAATGTGCAATTGGAAGCTAACACAGTCATATTGACAGTGTTAAAGTAAATCTGTCCCACATCGGGCGCCATATATACTTGTTTAACTATAATGTTGCTGTTTATTAAAAGAAATTGAAAATAAACGCTGTAATATTGAGTTGAGGCCAGTCGTGACGCAGAGACACAAATGTGAGACTATAAAGGCGACAGGTTATGGGTTCGATTCCCACTCTAGGAAGTAAAATATTTTATATGTTAATTTATTTCCTCTGGTGTCAAGGCAAACCGCGGCGTTCCTATGAGTTCCGCCATTCAACACGCAATACCTCCGGAATTCAGCAGAAAGTGGGAAGCGGAGTGTCTTAATACTAGGCTCTCTTTGCCTATCCTGCTTCATATAGGTACGGTTGTTATAATGATATATATAATTTAGGATGCGATATAATATTCCACTGTAGTGGTCTTGTGTTATATTTTACAAGCAATTTATTTGTATTTATCATTAAATTCTCGATCACTCTCGTCATTTACGCAGGACGTCAACAGAAATAGGTCAAGATTATTCGTAAAATCTCTTTTATCAGATATTTAGCTATTTTCATCTTTATTCTATTTAGAACACGATCATTTCTCCATTATTTGTACTTCTTGGACATGGAAAGAATTGGGTCAATTTTAAAATCATTCGATATTTGATTTTGAGATAGTAGTTGTACATAGGACTGTAAACGTAACCGTAATTTCCCCGCTCCGGTCAGAATGTAGCGTTGACTTCCGCCATCCAATACGTATTGTCTTACTTACTGTCAAGAAGGGAGCGACAGTGTCTTAATACTACGTTATTAAGTTTTTGTATTGAATCGATAAAATAGTAAAAATTTTCTTATGTTATACTTTAAATCAACTACAGTTATATATCGATGTTTAACGTCTGATAATCGTATTATGTACTCAGCTTACGTAACAGTCCGGTTTCTATAGAAATCTAGGGCAATGTTTTTATAGGCTCACAATGGTAGGTATTCTTGGCCTTGATATGGTATCGATTTTGATATATATTTGGGGTAAAGAGAGTGTTTTTTATTTATTAATAGTAATATCTCTTTATTACTTTCTGATAATGACCTACCGAAGGTTCGGTTTTGGTTTCGGTTTCGGCCAGTTGTGGCCAAAAATCGTAATTTCGGCCATAGTTTTGGTTTCGTTCCGAAACTGAGTACTTGTGAGGCGTCATTTTGATTATTATTGTGGTCCAAAATTAATAAAGTCAGCTCATTAATCCCAAATTCTAAAAATAAAATTATTTCCATGCAAGATTTACAAATACATGTAAATTTTGCTTGTAAAATTTTTCATAGTTGAGTAATAACAAAAACAAAATTCTTTTTTTTTGTTACTATAAACAAATCTCTATAGCTTCGGAGAGATCCTTGTCTTTTTTCGACAACATAAATCAAATTAATATCTAAAATAACTTTCAGATTTTCATTTCAGAGTCCTATGCCATTTATTTGATATGCTATGCTGATATATATTTACCGTTTTCAAGTGTTATTTCAAGCTAAGGATAGAAAAATATTTTTAGAAAACGTATACAAAATATAAATATTTGAAATTATATAATGTTCGAATCCTGCGATGCTTAATTTTTTATACTTTTATATTTCATTCCTCCACAATTGTAAATAGACAAATAGATCGAACAAGCAAGAATTGGTTTTATTCAATCATATATACCTAATATGTAATAAAAATTAAATGAAGGAGACAAAGATATTTCTAAATACTTAGTTAAAATGTTTTTGCGCAAAATTTTAAGAAATAACTCCGGGGAATTCTCAATTTGCGGCTGTGTAGAAGGCTTGAAGTCAATCCTGTGTAAGACTAATGTGCGGAAAAGATTTGCGAATCTGGAGCTGTGTGTGGTAAGAGAAGCAGGAAGAATCCTCGATTGACTTTCGAGAACACAGTATTGATGATACTGGAGGCAAGTCATATAATAAGCTGGAAAATCCCCCGGAGGGCATGTATAAAGAGGTTGATGACAGTGGACGACGCGAAAGACGTTTCTATGCAGAGGCAAAAGCGTTTGGAACACCTTTTTCTTCAGCTACCCCGTTAAGTATTAAGCGTGAAATTAAAATAAATAAATCAAGAACATAACCATAAGATGATAATTACTATTACCGAGAACCGACTTCCTGGCCTCCAGGCCCCAAAATTTTTTTTTATTACAAGTAGACATGTAACTATTGTTCAAAAGATTTTTTTGTTAAAGAAACTAAAAATATTTGAAGGAAGAATACTAAAAGCTTGTATATTGTCATTCTATTGTAGCTTGTTTAAAAATGCTAGTACCGCATAGCATTGTTAGTGTTAGGGTTACCATAAAAAATATTGTAGCGGAAAGAACTGAAATAAGTATATAAATAAAAGTGAGTCGCTTCAATGTCGAAGTACTTTGGTTAAGGAATATTTTGCAGTATCGGTATATGCAAAAAAAGAGCAGAACCATATTAATTTTTTTCACGATATTATTATTTTTTGAGTGAAATTTGAATGTATTGAAAATTAAGATCTATCATCCTATGATGATGTGTTGTGGTAAGATTAAATGTTTTAGTATAATCTAAGAGTCATTTACTTTGTTTCATTATTATTTTAAGTTTACTTTTTGTACGTATATAACGTATGGCTACTCTAGCTTAGGGCGCCTATAGTCGCCTCTTATCGTGTTGAATGGACGCTGTAAGTAGGAAGTGACGTAAATAGCTTTAAAATGGCGTTTTCTCGTCATCGTCATTATGGTTTATCAAGCAAAGTGTTTTAGATTTTTTTAATAGATAATTTATTAATTAAGGAGAAAAAATACCTGAATGGGACCGTCCAGGAGCAAGGGCACACGACGGTTGCGATTTCGATTCCCACTCGGAGGAATGAAATATTTATTATTTTAATTTCCTCACTCTAGGAACGAGACCAAACGAGGCGTTGAGTTTCATCACTTAACATGCAATGCCTCAAGAATTCGGCGGTAAATGAGGGGAAAGGAAGTGTCTTAACACTTGGTGCCCAAGTTCCCTCATAAAAACAAAATAAAAAAACCGGACCAGTGGGAGTTGGACTCGCCCACTGAAGGTTCCGTATAAAAAATTAAGTTCGAGCTTTTTCTAAAATTCAAGCTTAGCTTAGCCAGTGCCCTTTCGTCCAATACCTCACTTGAACTAGCGGCTTTAATACCAAATTTTGCCCTTCTTTTAAGAATTTAACCACAAATGTGTAGTTTTCAGATTTTTCCTAAACTAGTAATACCTGTAGATGTTAGCTGTCAAATTTCATAATTCTAGCTCAACCGGATATAAACGGCCATATCTTTTTTTTAACTAAATGTAGAAATACATTTTTTTCAGGAAATCATGAGACCATAGATCTGAGTATATGGTTTGAATTTCAACTCGATATCTCCAAGCGTTCTTGAGATAATGGCTCTTGACAGACAGACAGATAGACGAAAGGACAACAAAGTGATCTCACAAGGGTTCCTTTTTCTTTAAAGGGTACGGAACCCTAAAAAACAATCGCTGTCAACATGTAGTCGGGTCTTATATAAGTGATTGCTAGTAACTATTGTGGGTTCGAATCCATTTGGTAAAACGTTTTTATTCCCTAGCGGTCCAATAAAAAGAGTACTGAAGAGTTCCATCACCAAAGCACATAATGTATTTAAGTATTGTACGGAAAAGTGTAATATTTTGCTGAACACCTGATTCTCTCATAAAAAGTTGATATTTTTAGTAAAAATAAATAGTGCAATATTTTTCTGATTTCTATAATAGTAACAAAATATAAAAAAAAAACAATTTTTTTTTAATATTTTGGATTTGAAAACAAAATAAGAAGTACGTACTTGTAAATATATTATCGGTTTTTTTATATTGAAACAAATATTAAATGGAACTTGGATGAAATCAAAGCTTATATCTACCTCATTTTACTTGCTATATCAAATTTTTGGAATAGAATTTTTGTTTTTTTTATTCAATATAAACCAAATATCACTTAATTTTATTTGATTGATACAAATTAATTATAAATATTACTTTAAAATATATTAAACATAAAACAAATTATTTTTCAATTTTATTCTTTATAGATTTTACATTTTTCTTAGCTTTGTGAAGCTAATATGCAGTGTGCTGCATCCCGCATATATAAAACAGGGTAGGCATAGGGAACCAGGGAACCCAGCGTTAAGACACACCGTTCCCATTAAAGACATATCCGTTCCCCACTTTTCGTCGAATTGCAGAGTTTATTGCCGGAATTGAATTGAATTCAACTGAATATTTTCTCGAATGGGAATCGAACCCACAACGTGTTGCTTGTTCCCTTGCGTCACGACTGGCCTCTACATGTTTTTTTAATTATTTTTCTTATAATATAACAAACCTGTGAACAGGGTCTAACAATCATACACTCGATCCACAGTCGTATGAACGCGGCGAAGGGGCCGAAAGTTTCCATTATGTAAGCGTAGTCAGCACCACTTAAACGTATCATTGTTCCCAGCTCCGCGTAGCAGTATGCCCCTACCTGTTGACAATAGAAATATAAAATATATAAAATAAAATCAGGTTCACGCTGTATCCCGTACACGGCAGGGTAGGCAGAGGGAACCTAGTATTAAGACACTCCGTTCCCCACTTTCTGCCGAATTCTGGAGGCATTGCGTGTTTAGTGGCGTTTGCCTCGCCACCAGAGCGAAGAAATCGAAATATAAATTTAAGTAAATATTTCATCTCCTCGAATGGGGATCGAACCCACAACCAGTCGGTTTTACTATCACACTTTGTGCTCTTGCGCCACGACTGGCCTCTTAGATTATATTAGTCAAATACAATATTTTAGAAAGGTAAAGTAGCGTCGACGAGTCGTGGCTGATCTTATGTTAGTTGATTTTTTTTGTTTTCAATTATTGTCTGCGAATGCGTAAAAGTTCGGAAATGTTGCTTCACGACTGTGGGCGGCCACGACTCGTCGAACGAAGCGGAATTCGAACCTGCGTGTACGAACTGTTTAAGAGGTTCGAGTAGCACTATGTTCATATTACAATACTTTTGTAATTATTAAAATATATAATCATTTATTAAATATAATAAAAAATATTTGTAAAAACAAAAACCCCGACTGCATCAAACATTAACAGTCGGAACCTCTTTAAATTATGCAGGGTTCCTAGTAAAGATTTTATTGATTGAAGAATTACTTATAGGTCCCGACTGTTAATCCTAATAAACTATTGGGCTTGTTTGTTTTCTTTTTAGTTTGATGCAGTCGGGGTTTTTGTTTTTACAAATATTTTTTATTTTTCATTTTTTTGTTAGAATTTATTATGGTAATGATAATCATGATATACCTTTTTGAAATCCTGAAATTGAGCTCTTGAATTTGATACCCATATTGTGGTATTCGAAACGAAAAAAAATTTTTCACTAAGTGCAATGGCGTACCACAGCCGCCATGATTGTTTTTTATTAACGTCACCTATCTAAGAACACTTGGGCTGCTAATACGAATCTAATGATACCTCAAATATGTAAATCCGTTTAGCGGTTCTGGAGATACGAGGTAATAAAGAATATTACATACATACAAGATACGCGCGAAAAACATAACCCTTCCTTAGCAGTCGGGAAAAAAATATATATTTATTTCTTTGGCCGGGTGAGAATTGCGCATCGTTGGGTTGCGCAATTTAACTCACAATTTTACGAGTATATGTACGATGAAGATATTTTCTAACTGTTTATACGCGGCGTTCAGTTATGCTACTCTGATAAAAGAAAAGAATTATGTTTTTAAATTATTTTTAAATATATATTTTATTAACTAATAAACTAGTTAAAAATAGTTCGTAGAAAAACATTTAAGCAAAAAATGATAGTTTTATTTTTTATTTTATATCGTGCCCAAAAAAATGTTTTATTTACATTATTAGTATTAATTATTAATCGTAAGCATTATTTATAATTACTATATAATTTGTAAAAAAATCATTAAAACATTATGTAAACAGATTACAGTGTTAATATAGTCATGTGATACAATGTCAGAGGTCTATATATATATATATATAAAATAAAAGGCACATGACTTTAATAAAATGTTGATAACAACGTTTAACAAAATAATATTTAAATATTATCTTTTTATTAGCTAAGGCAATACTAGAGTTTTAAAAGTTGCAGTTGCCAGTTCAAATCCCAGCTATTATATTAAAAACTAAAGAAATAATAAATTATAAAGTATCCCGCATACAGCAGGGTAGGCAGGGGGAACCTAGTGTTAAGACACTCCGTTTCCCACTTTACGCCGAATTCTGGAGGCATTGCGTGTTGAGTGGCGGAAATCAACACCGCGCTTTGGAAATAGACAATTTACTTAATAATACTACATAGGTGGCTGTCAAATTCACTAACATGGCGTTTTACTTACTGTCTCAATGCAGAAGTCAAAAAATTATTACCCTACATAGAAAAAAAACCGGCTATGTGGGGACGACAGACTCGCTCACAAAGGGTTCCGTACCATTATCTATAATAAAATCACGTTTATTGCATGGGGGCCTGCTATCACGGTTCTTGAGATACAGCCTTGTGCCCGACGGTCAGATAGACAGACGGACGGAAGGACAAGAATGTTAGTAATAGGGCTAATTTTTTATTAGGGTTTAGGGGGTATATCTACAATAAAAAAATGTAAAATGGAGAAAAGAACCGATTAGGCATTTTTGTCCACTTGTGAGTTCATTCAGTTCGTCAACTTTATTTTTTTTATTTTGACTGTTTGACATCTGATTCTCATCAATTTTATTTATCGTCATGTCTTTAGTGCATTCATAATAATCGATTAACCCATTTACTTTACAACTTGTTACTATGAGAATATTATACACAAACATACACTGACAAACACATTACCCTCGTTTACGTTGCGCAGTAGGGTTAAAAATTCAACAAAAAAAGAAACTTATACGATAATTAATAAACTCTTAATTAATCATCTCGTTAACCTATTTCTTAATTCTGATGACTGAACAACCTAACTAGCCACTTCGATGAGTTCACCTTGGTGACTACAATCGATAGCGCTGAAGATTGATTCTTTCTATGATATAGGATATTGGTAGCAGCTATAAAAAGCTTGGCAGCTTGTGGTCCCAGCACCAGTTTTGTCGTGGCCCAGAGGCACAGTTTGGCGTTTAGCGCCACGGATGTTAACGAATTCGATTCCCACTCTGAAGATTTTTTTTAAATTCTGGTAAGAAGACAGAGCGCGGTGACGAATCCCGCCATTCAACACACAATGTCTCGAAAATTAGACGGAAAATTGCGACCAAAGGAACTGGCTTCACTTAAATGAGTAACCATATTGCAAAAATAGCTATGATAATTTGTTCCTTATCTTTTGTTAACTGTCTCTATTTTCATTTTAAAACAGCCATCGACACAAAGAAAATAAAGAAATAATTATTATAAAAAAAACCTATTTAAAAACAAACTTTTTAGATTTTTCATGGTGTATTGTATTTGACATATTTCATTTCCTTTATGTTCCATCGAGGCCAGTCGTGGCGCAGCGGCACGAGGTGTGACTGTAAAGCCGACTGGTTGTGGACTCGATCCTCACTCGAGAAGATGAAATATTTACTTAAATTTATATTTCCATTTCTTCGCTCTGGTGTCGCAAAGCGCGGCGATGAGTTCTGCCACTCAATGCCTCAATGCCCCCAGAATTCGGCAGTAAGTGGTTAACGGAGCGTCTTAACACTAGGTTCCCTCTGCCTACCCTGCTGTGTGCGATATACAGCGTGAAGCTGGTTTATTTATGATTTATGTGGGGATTGAACCCACAACCATCACGTTCACAGTCAAGCGCAGTGTTATCATCATGTTATTATGTCACCCATTATCAATATACTGTAATGGAAGTAAAATGAGATAAGCGATATATCGAAACAATTGAATGCAGATGCACATTATAAATATTAATAAGGACAATTAATTTTAACATTTATATATGAATTTATTTATTTATTTTATGAATTATTTAGTTAAGATGTGCCTGATGGATTGTACCTGAAAACGACGACCGACACAACGAACCGACATCCAGTCGGTTCGAATCTCTTGAAGTATGGCTATACATAGGTAAAAATATTTGGGGATATACTTGAGGCCAGTCGTGGCGCAGCGGCACGAGGTGTGACTTCAAAATTGACTGGTTGTGGGTTCGATCCCCACTCGAGGAGATGAAATATTTCAACACGCAATGCCTCCAGAATTCGGCAGAAAGTGGGGAACGGAGTGTCTTAACACTAAGTTCCCTCTGCCTACCCTGCTGTGTGCGGGATACAGCGTGAAGCTGGCATACTTATAATTTTTTCTTTTGTATAGAAAGCGCAGGACATATATGTATTGGAGTTATTTCTATCTATGAAACGGGTAAAATTAAATAACGCAAGCTAGTTGTGGAGCAGGGGCACAAATTGTGACTGTAAATGTGACATATTGTGGGCTCGATTCGCACTCGAGGAAATGAAATATTCGATATTTTCATTTCTTCGCTCTGGTGTCAATGCAAAGCGTTTCATTGATTTCCGCCACTCAACACAATGCCCTCAAAATTAAGCAGAAAAGGGGGAACGGAGGTGTGGTCCTATTTTTATTTGGTCCATTTCTGATGATCCAAGAAAAAGTCACATACCTAAATCTTAAATTTGCATTAACTTTGAGCACAGCAAATGGAATAATATCACGAATAATAATATCAAACTAATTTCAATCTTTTTTTTTATTGGAACGGATGGACTTAAAGGGTAGTATGATGAAAGTTTGCTTAAGTTCTGATTATGGGATCCTGAGCAAGTCGGTTTGTTTTTTTGTTAAAAATTTCAATTATTTTGTGTTAAATAGTCCATTCATCATGTCAATCCTTTCGTCGTATCTGCCGTCAGAGCCTATTGAACTTAGAATATCTTATACGTACCATACACAATTGTTAATTATTTTAATTTGATCGCCAAGCTAATCATAAAGAAGATCAGAGAGAAGCCAAGTTGATAATAACTAGTCTACGACAGGACTAAAAACGAGAAATTAAGTGAAAACAAAAAACACAATCATAGAAAGCAAGTAATGCAAGAAATGCAATAAACATAATTTATACCTTTCAACATTAAATACCAATCACATTAAATAAATACTAGATTGCATCTCTAAGGACTTCTATAGCAATTTAATAACAATTTCTTAGAAGCCAGGCTATTTAAATTTAATCAGCTCTTCTCCTTCATCCTCTATTAATGAAGTGTCATGGGACTGTTCAAAGGTATTTATCTCTGTATATTATATTAAAAAATATTTATAAGATTGATATTTAAATGTACTGTATAAATCTTTATTAATATCTAATAATAAAAAGTAATTATATTTATTTAAAGACGTCGCGTCGTAGCGCAGAAAGACACAGTGTTTGTAATTGCGACATTGACAGTTCTTTCCCTCTTGAGAGAGAGCGAGAGAGAGAGAGAGAGAGAGATTTTTCTCAGCACTCAACACACAATGTCTCTAAAAATATAAGCTAACGTAAAGGTAACGCCTAAAAGCCTTTACGCAAGGTTCCCTTGTATTTGTGCCTATTTATAGTAGTGAAACTAACACCCTTTTTAAATTCTGACTATTTCTATTGGACAATTTATTTATTAGATATATTGGTAAATTAAAAAATTCTAAAATATATGAATTTAGTTCAAAATTGAAAAAAAGACTGTATTTTTTTTCCGTAACGCATAACATTATAACTACATACACAATATGTGGTATTAATAAGAATAAAACTCCAAAACTCAAAATAATTATGAACGTTAGAAAATAGTATTTATAAGAACTTATTAGTTTTCAATATAATAAAGATTGGTTTATTTATTAGCGACCACCTTTGGTCGGGAATGCGGTTGTTTCCGAGAAGAAGTACAATAGTTATTATTTTTGACTGCTGGATGCCAAAGATAAAGTTAAACGCACGCGCATTTAAGATTATCTTCGTTTTGCATTGTCAAATGTAATTTTGTTATTTGCATACATAATAGGTACCTATTTCTTTTTAGCTTCACGCTGTATCTTGCATATAGCATGATAGGCTGTAGGCATATTTCGTTTCCATTAAGAAGAATTCCGGAGGCATTACTACTACAGTACTTGATAGGTATAAGTATACTTAAATCCCGCATTTAAAGGGATAGGCTTAACACTCCGCTCTACAAGCACCGCCCAATTTTCGAGACATTACGTGTACATTACGTGACATTGTGTGGTACCAGAGCCATATTTTCCCTTAATGGAATCGAACTCACAACCGTCTCGTTTACAGTCCATCTGACTGTTAACAAGACGGTTGTGGGTTGACGTGAAACTACGCCATTACAGTTTCAGGATATTTAGACAATATTTTTTTAAATATTTATGATGGTATCCTAAAGTAATTGGCACTATACTCGTATGTGCCTTAATAATGGTAACAGTTCTGGGTTCAAATAATAGATAATGTAAAATTTTATTTAAATATTTGCTTTAGCATGAATTTTCAACATTTTGTACTATACTTCACTTCGTTTTCGTCTTTCTAGTAATTCAAAGATATTTTTTTTTTAGGTAAAAATAAAACGTATTTTTTTTACCTAAATTGCGTTTAATCGCCCATACTCCATCTACGCCGCAATGCAACGGCAGCATCGAAACAAAAGAAAGTAAAACGAAAAAAAAAAAAACAGTTTCACACTGTATCCCGCTCATATCAATCAGTGTAGGCAGAGAGAGCATCGTGCTTGGATGTTGCTTTGGGGAAATACTTTCCTTCCAATTTTTAGAGACATTTTGTGTAAAGAATAGAAGTAGAAGGAAATAGGGATTACATAGGTATAAATATAATATTTTTTTTTCCTGGATTGAAGTTAATTTATGTATTTTTTTTAATTACACAAATGTTTAGGTAAACATTGTTTACTTATTACGTAAGTAACTATTTATTTATACGTCAATAATAAAAAAAAAACTTTTTCCTTAAAAATATTGTAAGTAATAGATTTCGCAATTAGCTACATTATTATGTCTAATTATAAACTCGTCAAGGACTTTAAAAAAATACTGATTTTTCCCGTTCACGTACGAATTTCGGGAAATCACCTCTCTGTTCTAGCCTTCATTCTTCAAGGAATTTATTTACAAATTCTCAGCGTTGTACGCCGCGTAATTATGGCTATGCGTTGTCTGCCAGTCAATCGGTAACGGAATAGTTTTATATATAAAGATGATATGATGAATTAGGTATACTAACGAATATTTAATAGTATTAAACATTTAAAAAAAATATATTATTTAGTATGTTAAAAACACTCTGTTATCTCTTTCTAAATTCGCGCATATAGCAGGGCAGGTCCGATCTCCGCGTAAGTTCGAGACGTTGCTGTTGTGTGGCGGAACTTAACGCCATGCTTTATCTTGGCTGAGCGGGCCAACCATCGTATGTACAGTCAGACGCTGTCTCACATGTATCACGATGACCTTCATAAAAATATTTATTTAAATTTGGAGTTTGAACCTACACCTATGGCATTCAATCTGCACCACGGTGACGGATAAGTCAGAATAGTAAATTAATAGTAGCTAGTAGCTACTAACAACCACTACTCATTCATTCAATAGCATAATTTTAACCGGTTGTGATTATTGAGACCTGGCCTTATAACTGTTTTATATTCACGGTCAACTAAATTATTAATAAATTATTATTAATAAAATCAGCTTCACGCTGTATCCCGCACACAACGGGGTAGGTAGGAAGAGGGAACCTAGTGTTAAGACACTCCGTTCCCCACTTTCTGTCGAATTCTGGAAGCATTGCGTGTTGAGTGGCGGTACTCAACGCCAGACTTTTGAATTGGTGCCAGGGTAAATAAATAAAATATAAATAAATAACAATTAATTCTCCCGAATGAGGATCGAACTCCCTACCATGGCGTTAAGTCGCGACCTTGTGCCCCTGCTCCACGACAGCCTCAAATAATCAAAATCAGGAATAAAAGGAAAGAATGAAATTCCCTCATGTAAACTATGAATCCACAACCATTGAGTTAAACCAAACACCTGAACGTACATAAACACATGACAATTCATTTAATAAATAACAAGAATGATGTAACAGTAGTTATTTTTAAATCACATACAGTTCGCAATGTTACTACGTAAGGTTTTAAACATTCACGGGCCTTGCACTAGACCTCGATGGCCGCCAATCGAAATTCTTAACATTATGGGCTTGTATAGTTGTCACAGTTATGTTGAACGAGGTCATTGTCAGAATAAAAAAAATATGCATTTTACATCTCAACTTACTGCTTATTTAGAGATTTAGTAAAACCCCAGGTAAACCTTTAATGAAAACGGTAAAAAATTGTATATGTTATATAGCTATACATATTACTGGGTGGGTTCGATTTTCACTCAATGCAAATTAATAAATTATTTAGAAAACGTATAAATTAATAATTACTTTAAGGGAATTAATTATTTCCATTGTTCGGCGGGACGCGGGTGGAAAGTTACGAAAAGGTTCCCTCTACCTGCCCAGGTAGAGACAGCGTGAAGCTAAGAAAATATTAAACATCCTTTTATAAATGTGAGATATATAAAAACGTAAAAAGTTCTAGATTACAAAATCCCATTAAAATTGTCATATGATGTTCGGATTCACACATGTAGCAGGATAAGCAGTGGAAATTTAGTGTTACGTCACTACTCCGTTTTTAACTAAATAACCAAGAAATACTTATTGTATATTGCGTTGCGGAAACCAACGTCGCGCTTTCTTATCAAAAGCTAAGTGATATAAGGGTTTAAAAGGGGTAGGATATAAGGTTTTAAAAGTGGGTCTGAATTCAACTGAATTCTAATCATATACAATTTCACTTAAATAACAGATTAATAGTAATATGTAATTACTTTAGAATCATTTGACTGAAACTAAGACATGTTAGAAATAAAAACTATACTCAAAAAGTGAAAAGTATGTCACGAGTATTTTTTGCCATAATTATAGTTTGACATTAAGAGCAGAAGCGAGGACCAGTTCTGTTTTATTTATTTTCTATTCTATATGTAAATCATCGGCGTTGAGTTCCGTCAACAAGCAATGCCTCCTGAAATTGGCGAAAAGTGGGGAACGGAGTGTCTTAACACTAGATTCCCACTACCTTCTTGCTATGTGCGGGATACAGCGTGAAGCTGAAAAACAATATCTAAATCATATAGGCAATATACCAACATGTACATTATTTAAAAGAAACGCAATTTGACATGTTACGAGAAGGTTGTAGGTTCAATCCAAACAGGGAAGAATGAAAGTATTTTTTTTATTTTGTTTTTGTCATACTGTCTATATCTGCACTAGCATTTTTTCTTTCGAAATAATAATTCTAATCTCCTAACAGAAATTTTAAAAACTAAATCGTTTCCAAGAGACGCAGGTTTAAATTCCACTACCTTCAAATCTACAACTGTCTGTAATATATATATACCACAAAAAAACTAATTAAGAATCTTACTTAACATAACCTTATACCGTTAGCGTTGACATTTTACTTTACATAATAAAAACGGTATATATATATAATAAGTGAATGTGAACTAATGTATAGCGAAATCTGTCGAAGGCCAATATTGTGAATTTTTGCTAGTGATTGGGCCAACGGGCCATGACCTGACACGATCTATATTATAATGTTATAATAAAAAACGCTAGATAATTAAGACTTAATAATAAATTGAATTAACTAATCTGGAATATTTAATAATAGTTTGGACTGTTACACAAATAATAATTAAAATTAGATATGCGTAAAAATAAAAAAAAAATATTTCATCTAAATAAAAAAACTATTTTTTAACGTTACGCTGTTATTCTGAACATAGCAAAGTAAGCAGAGGGAACCTGGGATCCTAGTGTTAAAACACTCCGTTCCCCTTAAAACACTTCCATTCCCAACTTTCCATTGTCTTTTCGAGGCATCTACGGTTTGCCTTGTAACTAGAGTGAGGAAATGAAAATATAAAATATTTATAGACATTTCTTCGACTAGGAATTGAACAACCATCGTGTTTAGAAACAGTAAGTACCTACGCCACAATGTTGTCTAAAAATTATTTTTAAAAAAATCAGAAAAGATAGAGAAACGCACGCACGTCTCTGAATGTAATGGCGACGGTTATCGGTTCGATTTCCATTTGGGGAAAGTATAATTTTCTTTTCCTCACCCCAATAACTAGACAAAGCGCAGCGTTACATTGCATGTTGAGTAGCGTTCTCGCTACTCAACATGCAATGTCTCGAAAATTGGGTGGAGCAACAGAGTTTTAATACTAGGTTCCCACTGCGTACCCTACTATAAGCGGGATACAGCGTGAAGCTATAAAAAACAAACAAGAGCTATTACTATATATAATAACTAATTTAACACGAATATGAGTGAGTCTTATATAAAACTAGTTATTTTTTAATTGAATAAATCATAGATAATTTTACGTATTCAGATTAATCTTATGCATCATTAGCGATGAAAAACACTAATTCCATTTCTCTCTTGGAAATAATTTCTTGAAGATTATTTTTTTTTACGAATCAATCTAGCACAGCTCGTTTATTTAAATTCTTTTTTTTTTCAATTTATATTGGAGTAGATGTATAATTAGCATCGACGCTGTTTGGCTGTGATTAGGTAACCATTCGTTTTATATTAAAGTTATATATATCAATCCATTTATTTAATTATTTTCAATAATAAATACTTTTAACGGCGTTTAGTTCCGTCATTCACCAAGTAGTAGCGGAAAACGGGGAACGAAGTGTCTTGACACTAGGTTTTCCCGGCCCATCTTGTTAGACAGAAAAAAAAGCTGCTGCTATTTTTTGACATATTATCAACTGTACTATACTTAGCATCGTGTTAATTACTCCGTTTCACTCTTTCTATGAATAATCAATATAGAAACATTGCGTGTTGAAATACGGACATTAACACCGCCCTTTGTTTGACTAGATCACAAAAATATTTTCTTATAAATAAGACTCGAACCAATAACTATCATTTACGACTGTTGCGACACTTTCAAACTACGCCACGATGACGTCTTTCTTAGGAAGATTTTGATTAAATTTTGTTTAATCTTCAAATAAACTTTTTATCGACTTAAGTCTATAAGATCACTTTTATTAAAATACAAAGTTTTATTACAATGATTATAAGAATAAAATATTTTTAATTTAATAAAAGTAATCTATAGTAATATTATAAAGCTTAAGAGTATGTTTGGTTGAACGTGGTAATCTCAGGAACTACTGTTCTAATTGAATATATTTTTTGCATTCGACAATTTAATTTATCGAAGAAGGCTACGGGCTGTTACATCACATCATACGTTTCAACGTAACCCATTGTAACTGCGAAGTTACCTCGGTCCCCTAGACTCATACATATAAACCGCTCTTAGCTCTGAGATCGATCTTGAGATATCGTTTTCATTGATAGATTATAATTTATGAGTACGGGCCTTAGAGTATGCTAATCTTAATTATTTCATATTCGCATGTAAAAGCTAGTATAAAATATAAATATAACTTACCATACTGAAAACTCCCGAAGCTACCCATACTATAAGACTAGCGTTCACCGATCCCGTATATTTTAGAACACCAGTAGGCGAAACAAAGATACCACTGCCGATAATCGAACCCACTATAACTGTAATGCCGTTAAGAAGTGACATCTTAGCTTCCAAAGCACCGTCATCTTTGTTCTCCTCTGGTTGTTCTGTATCTGATTTGAGAGTTTCAGGATTGCAATCATCTTCAGGCGCTTTTTTGGGTGACCTGAAATAAATTAAAATCATTTAAGTATTTTCTATTATTATGTATCTTCATCTTTAAATGATTAATTAATGCAATTTACATTAATACAAAATGACTACTTTAGATTTAATTAGAATTTTTTAAAATGACTATTTTAGAAAAAAATAATTAGTTTTTTAAGCCTCCCTTCTCCGTCCAGTGTTGCACGTAAGACTCATAGCAAGTCAACCATCCCGGACCAGAGTATATTGTAAAAAGAGATCTATCGTATAGATTAAAATTAAGTAAAATTAAATTGTCTGTGGCCAATCGTGCAAGAAGAACATGTGTGCGTGTGTAAACGCGACAAGTTGTGGGTTCGAACCCATTCTCGCTCGAGGAATCTCTCATTTTTAACATTTTTAAAGTGATATTCCATACTTAGGAAAGAAAAATACGCTGTGGTAATGAAACAAACCGCGGCTTTGAGCTCCACCTCTCCATTTCGGCTCCACAAATGGCTCCAGAATTCGTCGGAAAGTGGCTAACGAAAGTGTCTCAATGGAAACAGTGTGTCTTAACACGAATTTTCCGAGTTCTTTCTTCCTACCTGCTATATGTGAGATAAAAAATAATGTTTTGACAATAGGTTCTTTGCTCTATGTTACCCTGCAGACAAGGCGGTGAAACTTAAAACAAAGTTTAGTCACCATCCAAATCAGCGCAAATTCTAGAGTACAGTGAACTAAAACAGGAACAGATGTACATATGCGTTATCACACGACCTCTGACGTCTGATAAGAAATTAAAATAAATATTTTGTTTTTATTTACATTACATCTAACCTCTAACTTTGTTCCTGTTTTTCGCGATTTGTGATCTCGTGGTAGTAACAGTAGATATTATACCTATCTATATCTTACGAAATATTTACAGACTGAAGGAGACACAAAAGTAGTGGGTTTAAGAGAAGATTAGCTTCACGCTGTATCCCGCACACAGCGGGATAGGCACAGGGAATCTAGTTTTAAGACACTCTTTAAGAGAAGATCTCCTTTCATATTACGACACAGCAGTACTTAGTCTATTAGAGAACTACTACTTTAAAAACTGCATAGGACAAAATAAATGTTACTGGTTGAAGACAATCCAAGTGAAAATCAAAGTGTAAAGTTCAGAAAAATGAATCACACTCAAAAAGATAACGTGAACATGATAGTTAAACATAATAAAAGTAATAAGTTCATTAGTTTACATTAATAAAAAATAGAATTTATTTATTCTAATTATTATTATCTATTTACATCTATAGATACAATTTATCTATTTATCGCGGTGTAGAATTCCGCCATTCGCGTTTTGCTTCACGAGAATGGAAAGAAAATGGAATTGAACACTAAACAATTACAGACGATCACACACTGTTCCAACGCGCCATGATGGTTTTTATATAAAAAAATAAATTATACTGAAAATTAGAACTTTCAAAAGTGTAAGGATTGAAAAATAGGGACCCCCGTGTGCGTCCTTGAGTGACCCCTGCCTTGCAATCGCGTTCTTATAAAGGTTCTTTTGAAGTTATTGAACATCTGGGAACTCGCTTTATTCAATGGTCTGAGTTTTAAATAGGCTTACCTTTACAAAGAGTTTTGTATAACAAGACGATTATGTTTTTGTTTGGAAACAGCTGAATAGTATTTGTTTGAAGTTACATATAATAATAATTTAGTAAAAATCTCTATATTTTTTAAAAAAACGTGATGAGATTTTCATTCCCTATCCCACAATTTGTTTTGAATTCATTCACATTCGGCGGAATTAATTATTTTCATTTTTTTGCTTTCGTAACATGACAAAGCTTAGAAGAAGGTTATTTTGACAATATTCAGCTGTATTTATTTATTTATTATTATTGTTAATTTTTTAATTCATATTATTAGCCAATTTATAGTAGATATTTATGTTTGTTACCTCAGAACTTTGGGCTCGGTGAGTCGATTTAGATGATTCTTTTTTATTTAAGACCTAGTATTTCCCGTGTAATTCCATTTTAAATAATTTGGTTTAGTTCTACAATGTTATCCTTAAGAAAATTACATAAGTCTTAAATTTGCGTTGTTTATTGTTTAAAGTTTCTTTTTGCTTAAAATAAAATCATAATCCAATATAAGTAATAAAAATTATGAAGTTGGCAAGAAATTAATTAATAAAAAATGTCAAGACTTAATTCCAATGTTTAATTTTACTCCTGACAATGTAATACGTACACAAGAATTTTTACAATCACTTTATTTTAAGACACGATTAAATTAACTTTAAAAAGGTAAGACAAGTTTAAAAACGGAAGGACGTACCATTTAAATTTATACGAAAAGTATTAAAAAATATATATTTATAGCGGCAGCAAAGTATTATTAGTAGCATTAAAAAATAACCAATTAATTCAAATTAAATTTGTCTAATAAAGTCAACGTAAACGTTAAATGAAAGACAGAGTGACTATTCACTAAGAAATTTGTCATAAAAACACGTGTTCTAAATTTATTTTTTTATAAAAATCGGTGGCGATTTAAAGATCTTTCCATCTAAACATTTAACCCCTTATTTGAACCCTTTAGGGGGTGAATTCTAAAAAACTATGCAATACGTGTTCAATGAAATATTTTTAAGAGTCTGAATTTCAAATTTTATAAAAATCAGTGCCGATTTTAAAAAAATCCATACAAATTTTCAACCCCTATCTCACCCCTTTAGGGTTAAAATTTTTTTAAAATCCCTTTCTAATGTATGTTACGGCTGTGCGTGCGTCTTACTTCAGTCAGTCGGAACATACTCTTTTATATAATATTTTTACTAACATACCAACGTTATTTGGATGTAAAATATAAAAAAATAATTACGTTTATTCTATTTATTTATTTTATTACAAGTAAAAATCATTAAAAATTATAGAATTTTAAGGTTCATAGCAAACTTATATATTAACGGGCCACATAAAATAATTGAATAATTATAGTTAACATAATTTATAAGAAAATAATGTTATTAATAATAATAATACTCTACCTCTAACATTATATGGATGTAAAAACAGAAATCAATTATTTTTATTTTATTTAATTATTTATTTTGACTGGCAATACTTGTATAAAAAATATATTACAAGTTCAATATATTTTTATCTCTGTATACATTTTTCGGGTGTGTTATGGAAGCCCTTTGCTATTACTAATCTGATTTCGCTATTACGCTACGCAACCACTACTGAGGCCGTAGCAGTGCTACGATGTATTCATAGGGCAAGGCTATTTTAGTGATCTTTCTTAAAGATTGTTAAGTAATCTTTGATCTTTGTTATGTTTTCTTTTGTTTTGTTTCATTTAATCTTCATGCATATTGTGGAATAGGCATAGTGATATAATATTTTGTCATTTATATTCCTGAGTGAACGTCGAACACACTGCGTTGTATTTTTTTGTTTTATTTTTTTTCAGCTTCACTCTGTATTCCGCATTTAGCGGACAGACAGAGAAAATTTAGTGTCCCTGCTACTACTCCGTGTGCAATATTCGCCTAAATTTGAAAATCTACGTTTCGGGTTTCAAAACTCAACTCAACGCCGTATTTGGTATAACCAGTGCAAGGAAATGAAATTAATTTTGCAAACATCACGCCAGCCCTAATTATTTTATTGTAAACCTATTTTTTTTTAATTATACAAAATAGAGAATAATAACATTTGGATACACCTATGTATGTACGTATTATTTATTTGTGTTCTTGTAGTTTAATGATGTGTACATCGTACATACTACACCGCCCGCCCTAGCAGGAAAGCACAAACAAACATGTTAACAATATGATAAATTTGTGTACTTTGATTTGGGGATAGTATCGTAGTAGTATGTAGGTCAAGGTTTTAGTGATAACTCTTTGGATAGTTAGACTTTCCAGCAAACGGTGTATTCTATTTTTAAATTTTTTAAACATCCAATGTACGTAGTAGTAGTAGTAGTATCCATCTTACTACTTCTACATATTTTGCTTAAGTTTCGAGAGGAGATCGAATATCTACTGCTCTGAGCTCCAGACCCTGCACACCTGTTATTTAACGAACAATACTTTTTATAAAACATATATATTTTTAAAATTTTCATATGTTTTCTAAAAAGTATTTTTTTTTTTTTAACATTCTATGACTTTATCTTAATTTAAGTAACTAACTTTTGATAATGCCACTATATGTACGTACGTACGTACGTTCATATATGTAGAAATTATAGATTTAATATCTACATTATGTCATTCACTATAAGGAAATCATTTCATAACTTAGATACTTATATTTCTATACTTTATGACACATAAATGACTATTATCGCATATAATGCATGTAAAAATGTTGTATTTATAAATAAATATAGTAATATATTAAATGTCGATAGCTCTATTAACTAAGGTATGAGAACAGGAATCGTTATGACCTACTTTAATAGGATGTAAATTTAATAATTGACTTTACGCATATATTCATCATCTTCTAACAAACAACTAACAATATCTTTAAATTATAATACTATATGCCTTAGTACATTTCTAACGAGATTTACATAAGTACTGATATTACATTGTACACTTCGAACTGAAATGGTTGTAATGTAATAGTTGAGGCTGTCGTGGCGCAGTGAAACAGGGTTATGACTGAAAAGGTGGCGGTTTTAGGTTCTGTCCCAACTCGGGGTAGTGGTTATATTTAATTTAGTTTTATTTCTCTGCTCTGGTAGCCTAAGTGCGACGTTGAGTTCTAGCACTCAGCACGTTGTCTCGAAATTGGCCAGTAAGTGGGTAACACCCGTTATTATTAAATCTTGTAATAGATGATTTATTTAGCGTTATCAATTTATTAGTCATCTACTTAAATTGCAACTCGGTTCGATTCTGATAATTATTCAAAATTAGATCATTGTACAAATACATTAGATATAAATTTTTATTTATTTGAATAATTGTGTTCCGAGTTCAATCTCTATAAACCAACGCTTCAGGTTCCTTGCTTAACTGATACATTTCAAGACATTACTGTCTTTCAAATTTTTAAAGTGGAGAACGGAGTGTCCTATTACTACTTGCCCTCATTCTACCCGCAATAAATGCAAAATGTACGAAGCTAAAGAAATGTTCTCAAAATTGGACATTGCTTAAATTATTTTTTTTAGCACTTCTAAATAACAGAACAGTGTAATATTCTTTTGTCTATGAAAATCTTCTACATGATGAAATAATCTAAGCACCGATAGCCAAAGGTCGTGTCGGAATTGGACATGTTTCAGGTCAGAGGTCATGCCGCCTCTCGTGCACCGACGATCGATGACACCTCGTGTATGATAACTGATTATCTTAAATTATTATAAGTAAATATTTGTTTTAGAAACTGTATGGCCTATTTAAATTAATTCATTGTTAGATAAGAATTATTATAACTATTTTATTTTTGTAGAATATTAAAAACTTGAAAATTTTTGAATATTTACCTCGCGTACAGTTTAAACACCGCTCTTTTTATATTTATTATTTTTATATGCAAGTTAGTCAATTATTTAATTTCAATCTAAAAAAAAACTACTAATAAATAATCAGATAATCAGCTTCACGCCGCATCCCGCACACAGCAGGGAAGACAGAGAGAACCTAGTGTTAAGACATTTCGTTCTCCACTTTCTGCCGAATTCTGGAGGCATTGCGTATTGAGTAACAGAGCTCAACGCCGCGCTTTGTCTCGAGACCAGAGTGAAGTGATGGAATATAAAATTAAGTAGGGGAATTGTGCTTGCGTGCGTTGATGGCATACGTAGATAAGATGACACAATATTGATTTAAATATTTGCGCTAAGTGTGACCTTATGACGTTTTAGAGAGTGTCTTTAGATATCGCTAGTATTCAAATTCATTATGACGGAAGGTAAACGCAGATTGGCAAGTAATTCATGTTTTCGTAATTTTGAATAGCAGAAAATTTTTCTTTCGCTTTTGCTTGGTGGTGAAAATACACGTAAGGTAAGGATTTTCTACTTGAAGTAATTTTTAATGTAAAATAGGCTTATTATATGACACAACTAACGCTAAAAGCGCATTCTTATCCATAAACTTTTGTCACAACTGTTACAATTAAATTCACATATCTATTGGGTAAGATGACATACAAAACGTGAGTATAAGATGG
>JAATLQ010014171.1:24166-54779 GCA_013421005.1 Heliconius erato x Heliconius himera | reverse complement strand
CTTATAAATAGGATCAATTAAAAAGTCAGAAGAGAAGAGCGTACTTAATGAAATTTCTCCATTGCTAAAGTCTACTTCTACAGGAAAGTCACGTGTGAACAAAAAAGTCAGTGGATCGCAGGTTATGACGTCTATGTCATCTTACCCTATAGGTATGTCGTCTTACACCGGTCGACCTAAGTGCGATTTATGTTTGTTTTTAATTTTATGTTGCTTTGATTGTTCTGAAACTACAATACTTTCGTTGATTATGATATATATGATAATATACGCAATGTCCTGATCTCACACTTCAGTTATTTCAAATATTTGTCTTGAAAGAAAAAGTATGTCACCTTAAGCACAATTCCCCTAAATATTTCGTCTCCTCGAGTGGGGATCGAACCCACATTCGGTCAACCATTCGGTTTTAAAGTCACACTTTGTGCCCCTGTGCCACGACTGGCCTCTATAACTATTAATTTTACAATAATTATTAAAATCCATTAATTAAGAGAATTCACTTGCAAGTTAGTAACACTAGGCGCTCCGCTTTTTCAGATGATCAGAAAGAAAGAAAAAAAATCTATATTATGTATGTAAACATTTCTATGCAGAGGATTTAAACCTTTTACCATCACGTTTAGTTTGACGCATTCTACAAATCCCCACGACTGCGTACTAAGTATTTATTTTTTATAGTGTAAATTTAATTTATTTCTAAAATGTTATACTAAAACTAAAAAAAAATGCAAACATTTTTTTCACTGTATACATTATTAAATCTAACCAATTGAAAGTATGCTTCATAAATTAAATAAATAACTTTAACAAATAACAGATCTACGTAATTTTGCACCCTAGCATTTAAGATTTAAATACCCTACGTATTTTGTGTAGGCGGAACACAGACTCCGGGTACAGATCGATACCACGTGGGCAGAATGCCGCTCAAGCCCAAGCTGGCTTAGCCGCGAAATATGGAAAAAGCTTTATTGAACGCACAAATTCGATAAAATATTTAGTAATAATAAGATATAGGGATTAAATATTACGTAATTATTAGTTTTCATGGAAATATCTATTTATAATAATTAATGTATATATTTTTTTTTATTAAAAAAGTCATTCTGTATAAAAAAAAAATAATCTAATTATTAAAAGAATAATTTTAACTAAATATCGTCATTTTTTAAAGATATTAAATAAACCACGGGGAATATTATCTAAAAACAATTAACCAAAATCTACATAATTTAGTAAGACTTTTTTACTTAATACTTATATTCATTTATTTTAACATAGATTACAAATAAATATTATATTAATATCGTTTAGCAGCATTTTTCTTTGACGTCAAACATTTGTAAAGTTACACCGGGTGTTGCGTCATGTAGTCCGTATTCTTTTCTTACTCCGTTGAACTTGAATGCCAGCTTTTTACAATCTGAACTTTTCTCAGAACACAGCACCGGTAAGATAATTAATGTAATTTAAAAATATTTAAACGTAATATGCCTCAAAGAAAGCATTTAAAGTTAATATGGCTAAGTTCAAATTAAATTCTTTCTAAAAATAATATAACCGCAGTTAATTTCACAGGAATAAGATAATAGAATAATAGATTCAGTATTATTTAAAACAACAAATTATATCTAATAATATACTGCATTGTTTTTTATATATTTTTTTATTCATAAATCCGTTGTAAAATGATTAAAAAAATAAGGCAGTATTTTATGAATAATTAAAATTATAGAAATAGAAATAATTAGAATAATAAAAACTATATTAATTAATATGCTTCAAACTTTCTTTTGATAACACGTTGCGTTCGGTCTCATAAAAATGCGGCCATTCCGCTACAAATTTTGTTTGACATAAAATATCATAAAGAAATTTCAATATTTATAATGATTTTTTAGCAATATTTAAAAATAGATTGCATTAAAATATTTATCAGATTTTACATATTAGTATTTAGTATAAACAACGTGACGTAATTTAAACGAGCGGTCGCGCTGTTTCGAAAGCTGTTTACTAATTTCTTACTTTTACTATAATCATAAAATAATTTATTACCTATTTAAATAATAATTTACATATTCTTTTATTTTATTTAATAAAAATACATCTAGCTTACCGGTACATTTAAATATAGAACAAATATTACATTTATAAAAAAAAAGCAGTTAATAAAATTATTTATATTGAATTAATAATTATAATAATTTACTTACATAATTTTTTACTTTATACAATATTTTCACTGTGAATTAAATTATAATATAACAAAACACAATTTTCCCGCGTTTTTTCGCTATAAAACGACTAAGCCCGCCAAGTGGGATCGCGAGACTGCCGTGCGCCAAATTGAAGTGAGATGGGGGAATGTGTTCGAGAGTAATAGAGATACAACTACGTATTGAACGTTGGGGTGGCAAGGGGTTGTATGACGTTTGGTGTTCTTTTTTTTTATTATTTGTTTTTGTGCCCATGGTGGATGTTTTGTGATCCTAAAAATGTATTTTAAATTGAGTTTATAAGTTGTGTTTTAAATATTATATTTAAAGCGTATATAATAATAGTAGTAAATAATCGTTGAAAAAATGAGTTGGAAAAATTGGGCTCAAGAGTAATACAGATACAAATACGTATTGAAGGTTGGGGTAGTAAGGGATTGTACGACGTTTCACTTTTTTCTATTTTGTATGCTCTGTGTTTAGGGACATCATTTATAAATCCTAATTTATTTTTGTTTCCTTTAGTCATGAAAATTAAACTATCCTAAGTACTAAAAGGATAATCATTATAATTTTATTGTAGTTATAAAAATGAGATAGGTAAATAGGACAAGTAGAGATACATTACAGCGTTCGGGCTTAAAGACGTTTCAGGACGTTCTGTATTTTTTAAGGTTCCATACCAAAGGGTAAAAACGGGATCTTATTACTAAGACTCCACTGACTCTCTGTTCGTCTGTCACCAGACTATTTTTCATAAACATTGATAGTTTTCTACCCAGAGTGTAAACTTGAAAATCCTACTTTTTCCTATATTTTATCTAGTTGTGAAAAAATATCTTCAAATATATACAAATAATTATAGTAATCAAAATAATAAGCAATGTAGAATTAACTATTGTAGTCATAAAGAAAATGATAAATATTTGTTTGGGAGTTATTTGTGGTTGCATATTGATTAAATTTATTTTTTAGCTTCACGCTTATTCCCGTAAATAGTAGGATAGGCAGGGAAACCTGGAAATCTAGTATAAGACTATTAAGACACTTCCTTTCCCCACTTTACTCCAAATTCTGGAGGCATTATGGGTTACGTGGTGGAACTTTGCCTCGTTACACCAATAAAGAAATTAAAATATTAATATTTCATTTCCTTGAGTGGGAATCAAAATCACAATCTGTCACGTTTACCGTCCCCTGCTTGTGGGGCATAACACCATGACTTGCCTTAACTAATTTGTTTATTTTTATCTTTCATATTAAAAAAATATGTTCAAAAATAATAGTTAAATACTCTAGTATGTAGAGTATGTGGGTTTATATGCTTTGTGTTTAAAATTTATCCATAATTATAAATCCTGATTGGTAATATATTGTATAAGTGAAGCCTATACAACATATGTTTAATTTTTTTCTGTTTTTATTGATCAAATCAAGTTATTATAAAGTATTAGGTAGAGTCCTTTACACAGTCCTATCAACCGTAAATCATTACACGACGAAGTATTCTCAACGTTGCAGTGTTAAGGTATTTTTTCTATTGTATATATATTGTGTCTATTGTATATACGACTCTTGTTTTTCTAAATCCTTATTTCCTATTGTGCAGATCTTTTTGAATGAATTTAACAATAAAACTATAACACGAGTTGTCGCCTGCACCGTCTTGTGACTGTTGTACATTATATCCTACTTTCTGTCTTTGTAAAGGAATTCCAGGAAATCTTCTTTTGTTCCTCTGTACAAATATATCTATGCATATAATCCTCAAGGAAGGCAAAATATAATCATTTCGCGCCCGGTAAATTCTCTGTGCATTATCTGGCATTTACTTAGAAACTAAAGAGTTTTATAAATATTGATAATTTAATGATAAGAAAGGAGCCCGACGTAGCGAAAAATATGACGTCTGACTATAGACGATGGTTGTGAGTTCTATCTCCTCTCGCAATAATAATAATATATAAATATATTTTTAATTATATATATTTTTTTTTTTAAATACATACTTAATATTAAGAGTAATAAAAACATTATTTAAACCTCAACATTTAACATTAATGTTTATTATTCATTCAGTATTTAAAATTCCTAGTTTATGTTATTACGCTTAATTTTTATAATATATTTTAGTAGTATTATACTGTTATAAGAAATATTGTATGGAAATATTGTTAGTAGTCTGAATATTTGATTGTCATTATTCCAAAGTAAACAAATTTGGATCTATCGCACCTATTTTTTTTTTTGCAATAAATCAGAGTGTTTTTGTCAGCACTATCAGAGTGTTTTTGTCAGCACTACTTTAAATACAATATAATAATAATTTTAATTTTTTTAATTACAATACAATAATAATTTTAAAAAATCACAAAAATAAAAAAGGGATATTCTCAAACAAACTAAATAGTAAAATTATCGTTGTAAAATAAAACGCCATTTTTCAAGAACGACGCACGCAGTCATAAATCTATCAAAGGGAAACCACCTTATTCTGAAATCGAGTCGTAGGTATTAGCGGCACAGTCCAAAATTGTTTAACATTTAGTAGTATTTTTTTAGTAGTATGTGTTTACGTTATTGGTAACTGCATCACACGAAATACAGGTAAGAATAAAAATCGTAAAATGAAAAAAAATCCTACGTCTAAACTGTATCTTGTTTATCCTACCACCTATCCTCAGTACCTTGATTCATTTCTTTAGGTATGGGTATAAAATATTTTACACTCCACTCTATATATTAGGTAATTTTATATATTACGGATATAGACATATCCGTTCCCCACTTTCCGCAGAATTCTGGAGGCATTAACACAACAACACTAAAGCAAAGAAATGAAAATATAAAATATTTCGTTTGGTCGCGTGACAATCGAACCCACAGACTGTTTGCATTTACCGTCACACACTTTGGCCTCTGCACCGTTACTGGCCACAATTAATAATAACATTAAAAATGTTTATTTAGATAATTTAAAAGGCACTGTAAAAAATCACTTAAAAGTCAAATATTAACAGAAAATTGCAGTTAATTAACAATCAAATATTAACAGAGAGTTACCACAATTTTATACTGCAATTTAATTATATTTAAAAATTTTGGAAATTAAATTTCAAACATATTATGTTAAAAAGTTATACAACGATATCTATTTTTCTCTATATGTAATAGAGAATAGAATACGTAAATTGTCGTCGACTATGACTTGACATAACATGTAATGTCATTTATTTGACATTTGATATTATTCATAACAACAATTTTTTATAATCATAATTGTAAGTTTTTCGCATAAAATGAATGAAATAGGTAGACTTCTGATTCTTTACGGAAGCCAGACTTTCACCGCACAGGAAGTGGCTGAACGATTATGGCGGTTAACAAAAGCTTTAGGCTTTAAAGGACCTGTTCAGGCGATGGACGATTATCCTATATCTCAATTAATTCATGAAGAATTTGTGCTTTTTGTGTGTGCCACAACGGGCCAAGGTGATGAGCCGGATAATATGAAAAAATTCTGGAAGTTTCTTCTTAGGAGGAACCTTCCTTCGAATTCTTTAATGAAACTCAAATTTGGAGTACTAGGCTTAGGGGACTCTTCGTATACTAAATACAATTTCGTGGGTAAAAAGTTACATAAGAGACTAATCCAACTTGGAGCTAAATCACTAATTGACATAGGTATATGGAAATATTACTTTTATGATATAGATAAACATCAATCATATTATTTTACATTTGTATATAAAACTAACTTACTTAAAATATTTTAGGATTATGTGACTACCAACATGACTTAGGTCATGATGCAGTAACAGTTCCTTGGATGAAAAATTTTCTAACCGCAATGAAGTATTATTTTCCTAAATTGCAGACTGATACACTGAAATCTGCTTTCATTCCAAGATGGAAGGTTTCATTACTTAAAAACACTGAAATTGTCAATGGAAGTAGCCTTTGTGAAGATATTTATTATAGTAAAGGATGTAAAGATTCATTTTTAGATCCAATATATTTAGAAATAAAAGAGAATAACAGGACTACTCATGAGACACATTTTCAGGTATTTTAAAATTAAATATTCTTATTAAATTATATTTTATCATGGTTCTATTGCAATTAGTTTGATGTGTTATATGGTAATTTGTTAATATAATCTTTAAATAAATGCAAATAAATAGTAAAATATATTAGATCTTTAACCCTATTAAAATAACAGTGTGGAAAATATTTTTAAAAAAATCATGAGGCTGCTGTGGTGCTATGGGAAAACATCTGACCAGATATCCACTTGGGAATGTTTTGTTTTAATAATTTATTGTCTCTCGCTCTAGTAGACAAAGTGCAACATGATGTGTCAACAAGTAATGATTATGGAGTTGTTTGGAAACCGGGAACCATGTGTTTTTTTAACACAAGATTCTCCCTGCCTGCCCTGCTACATAAAAAAAACTAAGATATTTCCCTGATAAATACACTCACCCAGTACCACAATTATGAAATAATGTAATGTTTTTAATTATAAGTAAAAAATATTAAAAATATTTGGGACTATCTATTGTAGGATGTAAGATTAATAAAATTAAAAACTGCTAATCAGAATAAACTTGAATATAACCCTGGAGATGTTTTTAACATAAGACCAAGAAACAGCAAAGAGGATATTGATGACTTATTTGATATATTTTTAACTCATAACTTGGATATAAAGCCCTATTACTGTTTGCTAGTGGAGGAATGTCATGAAGGTATGTAACCTAGTAACCATGGTTGATAGGAATTATTTTATTTACAATTTAAATCTGTTTGAAATATATTTTATCACATTTATGTGTATTGTTTATAATAATGTTAATACTTTTAAATTTGATATAATCAAGCATGTAGAGATTTTCAGTGATTCATAATTGAGAATTTGTGATTCTTTTGCAAAAAGGGGAGACTGTTAGATCTATGCTCATGTTTTTTTTTCTCAATGTAGCTTAATAGTATTTCTTTTGAACCATATAATAGTTTAAAAGTATAGGCTAATAAATCTTCGAAATAACATCTCAACAAAAAGGCTGTAGCGAAAAAATATTACTGGTGATTTTTTCCAGAAAAAAAAAAATCAGCTTCAATCTGTGTCCTGCACACGACGAAATCTGGAGACAATGCGTGTTGAGTGGCGAATTTCAACGGCACGTTTGCATCGAAACTAGAGGGAAGAAATTAAAATATAAAAAATAAAATAAATATTTTATTTCCTCAAGTGGGGATTGAACCCACAACCAGTCGCGTTTACAGTCACACTTTGTGCCCTTGCTCCACGACTGGCCTCACTTCTTTGCAGAAGTAATTTTTAAAACTACTGTTATTTATCTATACTAATATCCATGAGAGGCCAGTTGTGGCGCAGTGGCACGAAGTGTAACTGTAAAACCGGACTGGTGGGTTCGATCCCCACTCGAGGAGATGAAATATTTACTTAAATTTATATTTCCATTTCTTCGCTCTGGTGTCGAGGCTAATCGCGGCGTTGAGTTCTGCCACTCAACACGCAATGCTTCCAGAATTCGGCAGAAAGTGGGGTACGGAGTGTCTTAACACTAGGTTCCCTCTGCCTACCCTGTTGTATGCGGGATACAGTGTGAAGCTGATTTGATTTGATTTTGACTAATATAGTAAAGCGGAAGAGTTTGTTTGTTTGTTTGTTTTTTTAAACGCTAAGATCTCTGGAACTACTGGTCGAATTTACGTTTTGTTTAATCACTACATTCTTCAGGAGTGCTATACGCTTTATAACATTACAATTTAATTCTTAGTTCACCTTAAATAATGAAATAACAACAATTACAAACGCCATCAGATTACTTTAACCGCGTGCGCTGTAGAAATAGTTAGATATATATAGAAGTATATTGTACTACAAAAGTATTCAGTTTCTTTAGTTCTAAAATAAAGTCCGCGACAGCCTATATCTAACTCTTATAAATAAGTCACAACAAAACATTTTGTCACAAAAATAATTGAAAATTGCAAGGTGATATTTCAAGGCTTTTTTGACGAAGATATTGAAACTTACGAGCGAAAGTTACTCCATCAACAAGGTAATTTTATAAATATAAACTTTGGCTTTTATAGCATGTAAATTGGACGTATACTTTTCGCAAAAATGTAAAATTAAAATTATTCAATGCTCTGTTTATGGCCCCAAGCATAGGCTCGAGCATTGCGGGTGCGCCCTTACCGCGGAGTTCGTTCTCGCAAGCAGCCACAAATGTATATATTATATAATAAATCTTATGAAAAATGTATAATAAAATAATTAACAGTAGAATGCAGGCGAAGCCGCGAGTGGGCCGCTAGTTTAGAATAATCTCTGAAAGTTTCATAAGGCTAGGTCATTGTCAACATGTTAAAAAATGTACTCGAATCATGAAATAGTAAAAAAGTGTTATGCTCATTACGAGAACTGACTACATTGAAATCTATTTCTTTAGAATTTAGATGTCTATAAGTGCTTGCATTTTCCATCAGTCTACTATAAACAAGCGACGATTATAGAGTACAAATATTTTGATTTTGTAAAGCTATCCTAGCACAGGCTGTGGATTAGCTAATAACTTGGATGGTGGTTAATATTAACTTTCACTTTAAAGCCAGTGAAAAATATATTTTACAAATAAATGTTTGGGCCTAACTACAAACACATATAAAAACAATCTTAAAGCTTAAAGATGTACAGGATATCTCAACTTATATAAAAACTTTTACTTTTAACTGATTGTTTTTATCGACTTAATATACATTTACTATAACGACTGACTTAATATAACGGAAGCAAAAACCAAACGCTGATGTCAAAGCGACACGTGCCTACTACTGTCAAATTTTATTTGTCAAACTTCTTGTCAATTTTATGCCATGTGAATTTGTTTTGAAAATTTCTATTACATTCGGTATTCGTTAACATAAATAATGCTTCGAAGGCAGGCGCGTTTGCGCCGCGAGTATCTATACCGAAAATCCGCTGAAGAAAAACAAAAGAGTATTCAAGCTAAAAAAGATCAATTGAAGAAAAGTTTGGAAGAAAACATTCCTATACATGGCGATTTACGGAAAGAAGCTATTGCTTTACAGAGACGAATTGAGTTTGAAGACAAAGGTAAGTTAATAAATTGTTATTATCAGTAGTTTGTTATTAAAATTTGCTTTATTTTAAGATATTTTTGAGTTGAATTTCATATACATTCATCTGTTTAAAATATTTTAAAAAAACTTAAGGGCCCGAACGAGCAGCAGTAATTGGTGGCAAAATCAGTGGTGGAACAAATACACTCAATTCTCAAGATGATGAATACAGATTTGCTGGAGTGGAAGATCCTAAAATTATGATAACTACTTCTAGAGAGCCCAGTGCCAGATTGAAGATGTTTGTGAAGGAATTAAGGTGAAATACAGAATTTTTTTTTTGCTTGATAATAGCTGAAATTTGAGCCGAGAGGAAAGTGTGAAATTGGTCCTTTCTATTAAGTATGTAATTCACAGGCTTCTACTAAATGGACAGCCTACCAACACTTGTGGTGCTCATAAGATTTTGTAAAATTTTATTAGAGTTGTAGATTTTGTTTGATTCTGATTAAATTTGACTATATTATGGGGCAAGAAAGTTCTCTGTCACAACTGTATTATCCATTATCTGTCTTTTTTGAAACATACTAATGTTATAGTTATAATAATAATTACAATTATATTTATATTTAAATTATCTATTTTCAGATTAATATTCCCAAACAGTCAGCGTATGAACAGAGGTGGCTATGAAATGTCACAATTGATACATGCATGCCGAGCCAATGATGTTACAGATTTTATAGTTGTTCATGAACATAGAGGTGTGCCTGACAGCTTGGTAAGTATATAATTTCTTTTTTTACATTTTTAAAATATTATTCTAAACTAAAAGTAGAAAAATATCTTTAAAAAGCATATAAAAATTAGCTCTGCCCACATTTGAAACTTACATTCTATCCAAACTATGTCAAAATGATTGCACAAGTGCTTACTTATTAATATTGTTAGTTTAACTACTTTTAACTTTTATATTTTTTTAAATATTTTTCTCTCCTTAATGAGCTAATACTTTTTTTTATTTGCTATATGCTGTGGTACAGCACTTGGCAAGGTAGGCAGATGAAACCTAGGAACTTGGCCTTAAGACATTCCATTCTCATTAAAATGCTTCTGTTCCCCACTTTTTGCTGAATTTTGGAGAAGCATTCCATGTTGACTAGCAAAATTTAATGTGGCGCTTTGCCTTTTAAATATTTACTTTACATTATTTTAGGGCATGCAAGTCGCCTAAATAAAGTAAATGCAACAAAACTTATGTCTGGACTCTTATATGAAAGGTTAAAAATATAAATGTATGTATACTTTTTCTAGGTGATATGCCATCTTCCATATGGACCTACTGCTTCATTTACATTATCTGGTGTTGTGATGCGCCATGACATCCCGGATATAGGGCCTATGAGTGAGCAATATCCTCACTTGATATTCCATAACTTTAAGACAGACTTGGGTATGTAAATTTTATATTACTGATTTAAGTAATAGTTATAGTTAATAGTTGTTTTATATTAATAATTTTAATTGAATAAAATAAATTTAAGAAAGAAGTAATGGTAAATTGTTTTTTGTGACAAAATGTAATGCAACACAATACAAATATTAAAAGAAAAGCTATGCTATACTAATTTTTAATAAAATAATAAATTAAATTCATAACACCCCTATATTTATCATAACAAATAAAAATCTTATAAATAAAATTCTTGAATATTAGCTAAAAAAAGTGAAGCAAATCCACCTCTACTATACTCAATATAAAATCCTGAAACTAATTCTTTTTCTCCTTTGGCAAAATCAACAAGAGTGTGGTTAATTTCTACTAGAAGAAAAAATATTTTCTTATATATTTATTTCTTCATCTATATTAGTTGAAATTAAAAGATATTCTGATAGGACAGACAATACTACTATTTAATAATCTTCCTATCTAAGGCCAATGTGGTGCAAGGGCCCAAGCTACTTTAAACATGACAGTTGTAGGTTCGATCCCATTCGAGGAATGAAAAATATTTAATATTGTCATTTTCTCGCTCTGGTAACGAAGCAATGTCTTTCTAGTTTTGTCATACAACATGACTTCGGCAGGAAAGTTGGAGGCAGAAGTGTTTTAATGGGAACAGTGCGCACTACACTATGTTTCCAGGTTCTGCCTACCATAAGCAGTACAGTGAGAAGCTAAAAGAAACTATCTAAGTATTATTTTAGGTTTTGATTATATATTTTTTGTTTTTTTTACAGGCTTAAGAGCGATGAGTATATTGAAATATCTCTTTCCGGTTCCGAAAGCAAACTCTAAAAGAGTAATAACTTTTGCTAACAATGATGATTATATATGTTTTAGACAGCACACTTATAGAAAGGTATGTTTATTTTGCACTTAATATTATTGTTGATTATCAAATATATTAGTTTAAGAGACTTTTTTTGGAATAATTAATTTTAAAGAATATCATTGTATTTTTTTTTTATTCATTTCTAACATATTTTTTTTGTTTGATCTTGAAGAAAGAGAGTTATATGATTGTTTATAAATTGTTAAATAAACTTTCAACTATCTCAATATCAGTTTTGTTTTTTACGATTATTATATAAAAAAAAGCTTATACTGCAATATGTGGGATACAGAGTAAAAAATAACATTCAAGTGTTAATTTTTTTATTTCAGGCCGGCAAAGATGTTGAATTATCAGAAATAGGGCCGAGATTTCAAATGAAATTGTATGAAATTAAACTCGGTACACTAGAAGCATTAGACGCGGCAGACACTGAGTGGGCCCTCCGCCCGTACATGAACACCGCGGCCAAGAGGAGGTTCCTCAGCAATGACGATGGCTGGCAGGAAGATGAATAAATATGTTTTTTATATACATTGTGTTTTCTATATACCTTACCATTATCTTATCATGCCTATTACATTAGTTTAAGTATTTTGTAATAAAGCTTAATTTTGCTTTTTGTAAAAAAATAAATAAAAGATGTAGAATTGAGATACCTTAAGTAACACTTTTACAAACACGCAAACTGTTCGCGTATTAAGCCGCCATGATATTATGTCATATGTCTTGTGAAGAAAGAGCCAACTGATCAATGCAACATTTGTGCATAAAAAAACTATTTTTAACATTTTTAAAGTGTTATTCCACATTTAGGAAACAAAAATACTTATTAAGAAAACGTATAAAAATTTAAACGTAGCGGGACTTGAACCCGCGCTTCCTGGAAACCTACCTAAATTGTTATACGTTTTCTAAATAAGTAAAAAGAAACTACTTTTTTACAAACCTACATTCACAAGACTAAGCTGTAGGTAGCTGTGCAGATTTGTTTGTTGCATTATTATTTTGACTTTCTTCCCGCCGTAACAATGCGCAAAAGTTCAGCAAGCAAAGCAAAGCAAATTCATAGGGTCCAGCGTTTTCACTGAAATCATGTGAAATTTATAAATATATAAGTATTCTTGACACTTATCCATAAAATAAAAATGTTGTATATCATAGTGACTTATTAGGTACGCGACCGAACAAATTCTGACACTAAAGCGGCTGTAATATCCCATTACGTTGTGTATTATTTGTGCATATAAATATCTTAAAAATCTGACGTTTTCTTTAGTATAAAATAACTAAAAAATATTTAAAAACACATTTTTTTAAGAGAGCTTCTTTTAAAAACTAAATGCCTAGAGATAATCATGTCTAGTTCTAAGCCTAGTTTAAGGTAACAGAAATACATAGTTATTAAATTAGAAAACTTGAAGGAATGCACCGTCTACGTGTTATTACCCAAACTATTTTTTTTCAGCTTCAAACTGTATCCTGCACATAGCAGGGTAACCATAAAGAACCCGGAACAACCCACTGCCTAGTTCTTGAGACATTGCGTGTTGAGTGGCGTAACTCAACGTCGCACTATGCCTCGTTGCTAGAATGAGGAAATAAAAATATTAAATATTTCATTCCTTTGAGTGGGAATCGAACCCAAATCATTGCGTTTACAGTCGCATGCTGGTAACCTTGCAGCACGATGATCTCATTTGTTATTTATTTATTTAAGAAAATATATACAGAAAATATATAGAACTTTTTAAATCTTTAATTCCAGAAATGCCAGTGCCAGAATTTCTGAAACAGCCACTAACATTGTACGCTATAGCGGAACAATATTGGGATTTGAAAGCGTATCCCACACAGTATGTTTTCTCGCTTCTCGCACTCGTATCTGAGGACAAGTTAGAAAGAGACAAATGTATAGAGTTAAGTTCCCCCGAGGGACACGAGGATTGGCTCAATTATTGTAGACGACCGAAACGGACTATTCTAGAAGTAATTTTTGTATTATTTTATTCTTAAGTTATTAGGTTTATTCTTAAATGTACTATTTTATTCCTAATTTTATCCTCAGATAGACGAGACGCTTATGGCTTCAAAACTCACTCAGGAAAATTAATCATTTAATATTTTCGTTTCCTCGCTCTGGCAATAATACAAGTTCAGTCAATGCGCTGTCTTAAAAAACTCGTCTATGTGTGTCGAGCAGAGTGTAAAAAAAGAACATAAAAATGTATATTACAGACAAACGCTATTACAAACTGAGTGATTGTAGTTAATGTCAAAGCGCAGCATAGGAGTGCATACGTTCGCTAACTTAAGTTTGTCAACTTTCATAAACTTTACTTCCCGTTAACCTGATATTAGCACGGAACCCTCAGTAGGCGAGTCCGACTCGACTTGATTCATTTTTTAACTACACGCTGTATCGCTTTGCCTTGTTCCAGAAGGAGCAAATGCAAATATAAATTGCTCTGTGCCACCGAGTGGAAATCGAACCCACAACCGTCGCGTTGTAGACGCCAGACAGTCGCACGCTTGTGCAACTGAGTCACGATACCTTATTAATTATTATTAATTTCAGGTACTTCACGATTTTCACAAATCAGCCTCTAAATTAACAATAGAAATATTATTTGAATTGTTCTCTACAATTAAACCCAGATCATTTTCCATAGCAAGCAGTAGTTTATCCTCTAAGGGAACGGAAATAGAACTGCTGGTGGCCGTCGTCGAATATTATACTAAGCTAAAACAGCCAAGGCTAGGCCTGGCCTCGAATTGGTTGAAGAGCCTAGAATTAAGTAATAAAGTCTATGGCTGGATAAAGAAAGGGACTTTTAAATTTCCTATTGATGTGGTAGTTTTTTTTTATATTTATATTTGACTTTTTTTCTAGTTTTCGTTTCAAGAAATGTTGATTGTTAGGTGGCTGAACTAAACGCTGTCCTGTGTTAAAATATTGCCATTGTCTTAAATGGGAATCAAACCCACGATCATTGAGGGCACCCATAATCAATTGTGACACTATATTAAAAAATATATATTTTTCATACTTTCCAAGTGCTTTTTTTTTAATAAACTGCGATTTATGCGCGTTTCAATTTTTATACTGAATTTTGAATATCATATATTACACATTATTTTTTTTTTATTTATTATTAGCTTCACGCTGTATCCCGCACACAGCAGGGTAGGCAGAGGGAACCTAGTGTTAAGACACTCCGTTCCCCACTTTCTGCCGAATTCTGGAGGCATTGCGTGTTGAGAACTCAACGCCGCGCTTAACCTCGACACCAGAGCGAAGAAATGGAAATATAAATTTAAGTAAATATTTCATCTCCTCGAGTGGGATTCGAACCCACAACCAGTCGGTTTTGCAGTCACACCTCGTGCCGCTGCGCCACGACCGGCCTCAATTAATTTTAATATTACACATTATTTTTTTTAGTAATACTAATATTCCTTTTTTTTTAGGAAATCCCCCTAATATTTATAGGTCCAGGCACTGGTTTAGCCCCATTTAGAAGTGTTATAAAAGAAAAGGAATACCAGAATACAGCAAATAAAGACACATTACATCTTTTCTTTGGTTGTCGGTACAAGAATAAAGATTTTCATTGTAAAGAAGAATTGGAGAAAATGGTGGAAGAAAATAAGTTAACGTTATATTGTGCGTTCTCGAGGGATCAAGATGATAAAATGTAAGTTTTTTTAATATAATTATTTTAAAGGCCATTGTGGCGCCGAGAAAGGTTCCATTTACTTTTTAAGTTTTTTTTATATACTTATCTTAGTTTCATCTGTCTGTTACTCAATTAAGTATATATCCTTTATATCGTCAACTTAGGAAAATCTTGCTCTTGTAATTCCATTTACTTGTGAATTGCCACAAATGTTCCAATCCGATGACCGTACTATTTTAGTAATAGAGAAAATAGCGGCGTTAAGTCCCGCCATATATAAATAAATACACATTTATGGCAGAACTAATTACTCATTTTAAAAACGTCTTAGTGGCTAGTGAGCCCAGTCATGGCGAAGGGGCACAAGTGTGCGACTGTAAACGAGATGAGGTGTTGTCTTTTTTTTTTAATTTATATTTTCATTTCTTCGCTCTGGTGTCAAGGCAAAGCGTGGCATTGAGTTCCGCTCCAGAATTCGGATCAAAGTGGAGAACGGAGTGTCGTAACACTAAGCTACCTCTGCCTACCCTGCTATGTGCGGTATACTGTGTGAAGCTGATTTATTTATTTATTTTATGAAATTTTAATTTCAGATACGTCCAACACAAAATAATAGAATACAAAAATAAAATATTTTCCTTAATAAATGACGAAAACGCGTTTATATTTATATCGGGTAATGCAAAAAATATGCCGGACAACGTAAGAGACGCTTTAGCAGAAGTTTTAAGTGAAAATAACATTGAAATCGATAAAGCAAAGGAAATAATAAAAGAAATGGAAAAAAATAACCGTTTGCAAGTTGAGACTTGGTAATATTAATGAAAAAAATTGCATTCCTTCAATAAAAATGGGCTTACTCAATATTTGAGGCCGTCGCGCCGCAGCGGCGCAGCCTGTGACTCACCTGTAAACGCAACGGTTGTGGGTTCCATCACTCGGGAGATTTTTTTTCCTCTTAATAAGGTAATATTCCGCCATTCCTTGTATGAGGAACAGAGTGTCTTAACTCTAGGTCCCCCCTGCCTACCTTGCTATATGCGAGATATAACAAAAATCTAAAAAAAAGAGTTTAGCCATTTTTAGCTCTGAGGGTATGTAATATTTCATGTTAGAACAATTTGCTATTATTATATGTATAATGGTAATAAATGAATTATATTTTTTTTATCATGTATATTATGTGAAATTGTAAATTTATAGAAAATAAATAAAATGTTGACAATAATCTGGTCTTTGATGTATTTTTCCTGAATATACATATCTATTTAAATTTCTTATATTTCGTATATTAAAGTTCATCAAGATCATTCATTCGGACGCCAGTTGGATGGTTCAACAGTATAGTTCAAATCCTATATACAGATACAGGATTTATAAAACATTAACAAACTAATTATTCCAAGCTAATTAATACTAAGTTTCCACAGTTCCCATTGTATGAGATATTGATTTTATTGATTACATGAGAATGTTACTACTAGATATGTGTTATCAAGTACCATATACCAAGTTATACAGAAAGAACTATTTATAATAATTCCAGTGTTTGCATATAATATAACAATAATACTCGTAAATTTATATAAGTATATACAGGATGGCAGCGCCTGCGCTCCTTTTACGGGAACAGCATATAGGATATAATCTTTCAAACCTATACCTAAAAAAATAATTAAGATTCCTTAGATCCTCCTTTATTTTAGAGTAGGAATATTATTTTTATATCATGTTTTTTATCCACACTGTGTTACGTGTGACGCAATTATCAATAGACACCAATAACGTAAACACCTCAAAGTTAGTAGTAAGAACCAAGTCGTGTTATTTGAGCTTTCTGCCCACTTTATATATTATATTGCATGCTAAGTGAAAAAGTCCAGTCTGCAAAAAAAAATACTATAAAAAGTCCCCAAATAATTGTGGCACTTACAATTTTTACATACAATACATCGTGTTAACATCAGACACTGCACCACTACACACTATGAACGTGATTTTTTTTTTTATTTAATATTTAGTATCTGATGAATGGGTCTACCCATTTTTTATTTTTGTGGGCATTGGGGCGGAATAGGACAGGGTTTGACTGTTAACGTAGCAGTTTTAAGTTTGATATTAAATCGGAACGGAGCCCCCGCTCCTCATCTCATTTAATATTTTCAATAGACTTGTCTCCACTACTACGTGGGGAAAGGGGGGAAGCTACGTACCTTTGTGAAAATTGAAACCACAATCATCGCGTGTGTATAATAGGTATACACTACACTTTAAATCTGTACCAAGTTGGACATGATAACAGTAAGTATGTACTTAACTTCTTAGAGTATATGGAAATATGTAACAAATTAGCAACTGCAAGGGTGTTGATGTGATGCGACTTTAGTTTAAAAGTAATATTTTTGTGTAAAAGGTTTTTTATTTTTCAGGCTTAATTTTTTATTCTAATTGTATTAAAATATACTTCACTCCGTTCCCTAAAGCAGAGTTCATCCGTTCGCTAGAATACAAGTATGCAGTTTACTCTTTCTTGCGAGTTCAACGTAGTCATTAAAGAGCCCGATTCGCTCGCGGTGGAAACCGGGTCTTATAATGATCTCTTGCTTAAAAGAAATTATAAAAGTTAAACTGATGAATTATTTATAGTTTATAAAAAATGTGACGATAAAAAAAATTATAATGTTGTATATGGAGGAAGCTTATTATGAGTACTAGTATACAAAAAATTACATTATCAGTGTCTATGATTTTTTATCACTAACGAATAGAAGTGGGGTACAAAAATAAAACAAAAATACTATAAATTTTACTCATTTAATCTATCAAAATAATACAAAATATCACTTAAAATAACATTTATTTCTAATTACTACTAAGTCCCCACAATTTTAGGTTCCCAGCGTCCCTCTTCCTCTCTGGAGGTTCCTTGTCCTCGCATGCGAACGCCACAAGATACCTCGATGGATGCCACGCCACTGTGAATGTTGCTGCTTGGACGGGGATTTCTGCCACTTTTTCACCTAAAAATATTAAAATATTTACTAAATTGTAGTTATAATGAATACACTAATACATCATTATATAGAGAATTTAACAAGGGAATAAAAAATATATAATCATTTTCATTACATTTGAAATTGAACTCACAATCATCGTGTTTGCAACTAGACACTTCCACTGAATTACAATGGTCTCCATATACTAATATTTAATATTATAATTTTAATTAGAGATACTAATCGTTTTAAAACAAATAAAAATAAGCATAGATATACATAATATATAAACGCACCACGGCTATGGGTTCGATATCCCAACGAGAGGAGTGAAGAGTATCTTGGCCTTCTAATATCAGGAGGATTCCCTTCAAAATGAATACATCAAAGTAAGATATAAAACCATATAGTAATTTAAAGTTACCCGTCTGTGTATCACCAATATCAATGACATGGTCCTCGCTGGCGGACGCGAGCAGGCGGCCGTCGAAACTGAACGAAAGCGTACGCACTGGCCACTCCAGCCTAAAAAATAAACGAAAACACATTCAAATATTAATTAAATAAAAGTTTTTAAACATTTTTAAAGTGTTATTCCACACGAAAGAAAAATACTTATTTAGAAAACGTATAAAAATTTGAACTTGAAGAGGCGCGGGTTCGAGTCCCGCTGCGTTCAAATTTTTATACGTTTTCTAAATAAGTAAATAAAAGTAAATATTAGTTAAATATATATCTTTCTGTAATTAATAAATATACATTTTGTCAACTAAATTCGACTGTATTTTTTTTTAGCTTTACGCTGTACGTATATAGAAGGCCGAAGGTTCCGATGTAGACATTTCCGTTCCTCACTTTTCGCCGAATTCTGGAGGCATAGCGTGTTGACTGACGGAACTCAACGCCACTCATGCTAAATTAAAAATAATACTAAATATGTATGGACACCCAAAATCTGTTTTATTTAGTACTGGTAACCCGCTCGCGGCTTCGCCCTTTTGAACCATACAATCATTTATTTGCTAATCTGAATGACTGTTGTGTTCTTATAATTTTTATAGTATTTATGAACCAATTGAATTAAAACAAACACTAAATTTTAAGGGAAACTCGCCAAATTCAATACTTAAACTGCATTTGACCAGTTGACATTTTTTCAGTTAAGCAATCTCAGATAGTAGAGTGCACAAACGCACAGACAAATAGAAATTTTAAAAATCATTGCTTTGACTTGATTTTCACTGATAAATGCCTACAATAGATATAATAGATTTTCTTATATGTCTTCCATGACAGACAGCAAACAGTTACAATTTTGTTATATGTATAGATTAAAAAATATATATAAAAATTATAAACTTACCTAGAAAAAACTCTCAAACATGCAAGTTCATTAACATCCCATAGTGAGACAAGGGCATCAGCGGAGCCCGTGGCAAAGTAACGACCTGTTGGGTCATGTTCTATACATATACACGTACCGGGATGCGCTTTAAGTACCGTTTGGAGGTCTAGGCCTGGGTATCTGGATAAACAAGGGAATATTAGTTATTTAATAGAAAAAAACAGCTTCACAATGAAACTTTCCACGCATTTTCCTGTTTAAATAAATTAAGTTTCGCTTGTAAGATAAACCGTCGTAATTGTTGAGAACAGATACCATCAGACATTATATAATATTAAAAGATTTTATGCAACAACAAACTGTACTTGCAGTTAGTTAACTTGGGCGACCCAACTAAAGCCTCAGGCAAAACCTAGTTACTTATAACACAACTGATATTATCATTATTATTATTGTTTATACAAAAATTATGTTATTAATAAATTCAAATATACTTACGTCAATATATGAACGCATCCTAATCCATTAGTCAAGAAGAACAGATCTGATGTACTGTTCCATGAGATTTCATTCACTTCGAAATTAAATTGTTCTTCTACAACCTAAAACAATAATATCTCAAATAATTTATATAAGATCCTTATTTATAAGAAATATAACTAAGTTAAATGTCACTCCACTTTAAAACATTTTGTTTGTGAAAATTATTACTTTAAGAATTTTTTCTCTGATAGTACCGACTACTAAACTACTACTGAGTCGAAATAACAGTAGATTGTTTTCGGCTTTTACTGTCTACTGAAAAAATCATTTTTGCAGTTAGAAGGTTCCTACACTGACAAATTAGTTTAAATTTATAGTGTATGGGTGTAATTGTGGTGTGTGCGGGATAAAATTAAATTCAAAGTTCAATTCAACACTATTATATTGTCTTTCAAATAAATATATATATAGCCGTAACAAATACTACAAGTCCACATACACTATATGAAGAAAAGAAGGCGCAATGGGGAAAAGGTAAGATATAGAATATAGTGATTTTCCACGTTAATTATATAAGAAGGAGCTCAAACAAAGTAACAAGGTTTTCGCGTCAGAACGTAAATCGCGACTGGTGCATATATTGAAGGAGGCGATCGCGCGAGCCGCGGCCGCCGGCCGGCCGCGGGACCGGTTCCGGCAAGTAATAGAACTTGTCCCTATGGCACAGTTGCAGCGATCGGTAAGTATTATTTATTTATAATTTTTATTTATATTTACTAATGTTTATTTAAGTTAGTTATGTAATGTTAGGTAAGTTAGGTTAGAATGTGTATGTGTACTTATATTTATTATTTTATTTTTATGTAATGATACTGTGTCACCCACAAGTGTAAATTTTATATTTCTTCTACATCTTCATATTTTAATTACATAAATGGAAAGAATGTGTCAAAATATTCTATTCTTCACTTTAGATTCAAATGCAAGATACCATACTTATTTAAAAAAAACAAAATTTTAGCAAAGCAGGATATTAACCCATACCTCTTGTTTCCCGTTCAAGCACTCCGACAACTAAAGCAATATAGTTTCCTCAAGATAGGTCGAAATTCTTATATATGTTAATTATTACTTACTACTTTGTAATTTCGAGCATCAATAAAAGAGACCAAATCCTCTTTATTGCCAACAGCAATGGTGGCTCCACTGGGAGACCATGCTATGTTTATATTTTCACCTTTTGTTGATATTGCTGCCGCACATTTGTGTGATCTGGAAATAAGAAATGCTTCATGCTATATATCCCACAAATAACAGGAAAAGGAACTTATGTTAAGACGCTTCATTCCCCACTTTACCCCGAGACATTGCAAGCTGGTTGGAAAAAATCAACAGTGCACTTTGTCTTGTTACCAAAGTAAGAAAATGAAAATAATTCATTCTCCAAAATGAGAAAAAACTCATGACTTTCGCATTTACAACCAGGTCCTGTTCTGCTGTAATACGAAGACTTCAAGTATATTGTTTTATTTATGAAATACCCACCGAGTATCCCATATCCGGACTGACTTATCTCCACTAGCTGTACTTAATAAATCGGGATGTGAGGCGTGCCAGCACAATTGATCCACTGATCCTGTGTGACCTTTGAAGATGAAATCCTGAACCTACAATCAATATATATATAAAAACAAATTGTCATAACATTTAAATATATCGTTTCTATCAAATAAATATAACCTCAAAAAATATTTTATATGCAAATTGTTATAAAACAGTTGTATTTACCAATCTATTTCTTTCTAAATTGAATATAGCTACGCTCTTATCAAAAGACCCTGAAGCTAGTTTCCTTCCATCACAGGACCACCCCACAGAATGAACTTTAGAGCTATGAGCTATGTATTCGCGAACAACGTTATGGCTTGCAAAGTAGCTTCGTAATTCAGCTAAATCTTCTATAGGCGTTTGGGCTTGCTTTGATTCCTTCATTATTTATATAATTTTATTTTTAAAATGCTTAAATTTAGAGATCCATATATTATGATTTAGTAAACAAATATTTCACGTTTGGCTGTCAAAGTCAATTGCCGATTTTTAAAACGTTCGGTATTTTATATAAAATTAAGCAAATGTACGAAATTATTCATCCTGTACTATCAAATGAATAATTATATAAATCGATTTCACATAAAAGGAAGATGTATAGTAATAAAACGACAATTCCAGGAATAAAATTATTTATTTAGTTTTACAATTAAGATTGTACATATTCCCGACGCCAAACTTTTATTTGCGTCAAAAAATACGCCACAGGGCTGAGCCAAACGACGTGCAGAAACGCGATATGTAACAATTTTTCCTAAAAAAATAAAGACCATTAATATTGTAGGAGTGCTATCATAAAACATCATAATTATTAATCGCCCGATATTATTTATTTGGTACGTATATAAAATTTAAGATTAATGGCAAGGCTCTTCGACTAGAATTCAAACTCCAATCGTAACTTTTGCTTTCTTAGTACTCTCACCATTTCAGTTTTGGAATTTAAAAGAAATTAATAAATAAAATTGTACTTACGCCATATGAACAAGGATATCTAGGTGGTGTAGATATACCTAAGCCAACTTGCGCAAAAGTTTTTTTAGGAATATGATATGGTTGAATGGGCACCTTACGCAATACATTTATTAAATGCCTCCCAATCATTTTGATAACTGCTCTTGACAAAAATTAAATGTGTAACATTTTTTTGAAGTAATGTATTCGTTATTTAAACTTAAAATGCCAATAAAGAAAAGGTTTAATATACTTAAAAAACATATAATATGTAAAACTGCAAAAAAAAATCCAAAGCGTGTAACGCTCTCTTTATGAAATTAATATAAAAGTAATAGAGGGCTCCGCCCCCTGATCACTTCGTATCACGATTTTAATGATCAAAAAATAACATCACTTCAATAGCCTTTTGTTAGCGAACTCTTGTAAAAGAGGGTAGATGTAAGTGAAAATAACTATAAATGCAGTGGAATTGTCTGAACCGAGGGATACTCCGTAGATCGATTCGCAGCGACACGGCTGCTATTTTCTTAGACATATCCAAATCCTTCAACAAGGTCTGGCACAATGGCCTGCTCTTCAAGCTCCGTCGTATGACACTGCCAGACTCTCCTTCACATCAGATATTTTTATATAAAAAAAAGAAACATATCCTTTAAATATTTTTTTATTTCGTTTAGTAAACACAACAACATATAAATACAACAACAAAATTTTTTAGAACTAAATATTCATTGTATATTTTGGTAGCAAAAATAGTTTAAAAAACACAGAAATGAAATGTACGTTTTCGTTACTTTCTTCAATACAACTACAAATAAAATAAATATTATACGTAATATAATTAAGCATGTTCTTAATATTGTGCGTAATAACTAAGCATACGCTTAAACTAAGTATTTAAATAATAATTAAGTACTTAACATTTACCAAACTAATTTATAGATTTATTTTAAAAGCTGCATTAATTAAGAACATAATATACAACAATTGATATACATAAATAAAAAAACGCATTTGATATTAAGACTCCCTCAGAAAAAGTTAATTCAATAATATAGTATTTTTTTTGAGTCAGATAAAACCTTTTTAAAAGTAAGCAGAGCGTAATTTTTCAATTTTAAACTTGGTTTCTCATTAAGGATATAATATATATAAAAAAAATAATACATATTTATCTATAATCCGGACTTACAAATTAGGTTTAACAGAAGTATACATTGTAAATACAATACCTGTAAATACAAAATATGATCTTTAATTAAAAATAAATATTCAACTTTTTTGTTCATAATCTGTAACCTAACAAAGTTTCTTCTAAATTCTGCATACACTTGTACAAACTAAATGTAGTACAGTTCAAAATGGCCGCGCATTCACTTATCACGAAAACAAAACTAATTGGACAATTCTCAGTCAATTCGATATCAAATTTTTGATTCATATCCAAACTCCGAGCAACAGATTTCGATTTATAATGCCTTACCCAATAATTAAATTTGTTTATTGTACTGTTCTTCACTAAGTTATCTAATAATTTTTTCCTTCTATTTTTTTTATCCGCGTACAATTTTTTGAAATTTGCCACTTCACTGAGAGGTACATCGTCTTCTGAATCACTGCTATCACTTATGTTTCCTAAATTTTCATGCAGATGTTCTTTATTGGAAAATTCTTCAATTTTCTTTGCTAATATTTTTTCGATTTCTAAATCGTCTTCTATGTTAAAATCGTAATTTATTTTTAGTTCTTCATTTATTTTTACATATAATTGTTTAGTATTGTGCGTTTTAGCATCAAATTTAGGATTATTTATAACAGCCGGTTCATCTACAGTTTCTTCTTCTTCTTCTTCTGAATTAGTGTCATTTAATGTGTTATTTGGATGTATGCTGCTAATAGCTGAAATATCGTTGTCTAAGTGAGCACTATCATTTTGAAAATCATTTGGGCCATAATCAATATTATCAACTTCTAAACTTCTATTCATTAGACTATCTTCCATGTTTTGGACACTGGATCTAACATTTTCTTCTAGATTATTCAAAGAATCTTTCTTAATTGTTTCGTAATAGATGGCCATTAGCTCTTTACGAATACGCTTAGACTCTCTACAAAGTTCTATATTATATTTCTGTTTTTTACCACTACTTTGCTCATCGTCATTAATGCGTTTCCTTTTATGTGATTCTTTTTTATTTTCTTTAGTTTCTTTTGGCATTCGTATTTTATATTTTTTGCAAGCTATTGATAATAACTCATTTATAATTTTATCTTTGTCAAATGTTTCGGGATCGAAAGCTATGCTATCAGAAACGTCATTAAAGGTATCGTGCAAATCTAATTTACTGTCATAAAAATTTGAATATTCTTGATAATCATTCTCATGGTTTATTGTGTCTCCATGAATAGTGTCACCCTTCACATCGTTTATTGTATCTCTAATATCGTATAAACCCTTAAAATCATCATCAAATATATTTACATTTTCATCTTCTTCCTCGAATATTTCTAAAATCTTTTCTTCTTCATGGTCAACTTTATTTATTTTGTCATTTTCAACACATTTTGATTCATCATTATCGGGAGGCGTGCATTCAAAATTAGATTCATAGCCATAATCACTATCTTTGTCACTATTCTTTTTTCCATGAATTTTAGTAATGTGTTCCACAGCTGGTGGTTTAGTTTTAAGCCAATTACTATTTTCACAATTTCTAACAAACACCATTGTATTGTCTCCTTTTTTCGTCGTCAAAGTACCAACTACGAATGGATTAAAAGTCTTGTTCGTATTTTCTACACCTTTAATTAAATTTAAGCTATCATTTTCGTAATTTGGTAAGTTTAATTCTTCGATGGCATATTTAAGAGAATATTGAGTAAAATCTTCACAAAGAAGTAACCTCAACTCGGGATCTTGAACGTTTTGCAATATAACGTCTGTGTAAGTAGTCATTGGAGTGAGGGTCCTGAGAAATTTACTTTTAGGTATAATACATATTTTGTCATCGATTGATATTTTATTAATAATGTCCATTGTGACGTCATCACTTAGCTTCTTATTCCTTGGTCGCCGATCTTCAAGCTGCTCCATGAGCACGCAATCGTCTACATTCAAATTATATATACGTGATATAGGTAAATAGTTTTTGCAGAGCACGATTTTTCTTAACTGCAAATATTTACACCAGTCATAAAAACAAAATAACCGATTGGTGGAATCTGCATAAAAACCTAATTTATATGACTTAGAACGATTTTCCGTTTCATTGATTATATCGACTGCTTTTGATAATTTTATTTCGTAATCACAGTCGAGACCAAAACACATTTTTAAAGCAATAAGTATATAGGACATACAGACACCCTCATAGTCTGGAATACGGACTAAGCTTTTGATAGATTTGGAATCCAATTTAAGAAAATCGCAGGGCATGAGATACATTAGAGACAGAACTAATTGTTTAAAATCATTGGGAAGGCAAAGTTCTTTGGTAAAATTAGTTATGATTCTAGTCAAATTAGGAACTTGAGGCACACCTAAGTGTAAACGCTTAAAAAACGTCATTGCAAACTCACGAATACTTTTTGGCATGTATTCGTTTTGACAGGACAAAAAATTTCTCCCATAAGGTACTAGCAACATATCAATTTCTTTTGGAACAAATTTTGTACAATTATACAAACTTAACCTTCCTTCTTTTATGAAACGGAATAAATGAGACAATTGTATATCACTTCTATCTAAATTCAATGCTATATATAAAATTGTTAATAAAGTGCCTTTAGTTACGATTTTTATATCACGTCTAAACTTATCGTCTTTCTTCTTTTTATTTTTCTTAGATTTTTTCTTGTCATTTTTTTCTTCTTCACTGTTTTCTGTATTACTAGCGTCTAAGTCAAGTACTTTTTGAAATTTATTAGTTTCGTTTAGACTTTCCACTTCAAATTGGGTTTTATTCCTGAAATAAAGAGATTGCCATGTTAAGACATGATATTTGTTATGACATAAACATCGAAAACATTTCCCATACCATATATTACATATTTGTATTTTTAATAATTATTACAGTTTCACAATATATTATCAGCCCAATAGTGACAGAGCTGAACATGATTTATCTATTAACACAGTTATATTTTCTCACTATGTTAACAAGACCCACCATGCCTTTTAATTCCACAACTCACATGCATGTCTCACAATGTATTGAAAATGGGGAAGTGGGAAAAAAACAAAAATTGAGGAAATGAGTGTCTGAATACTAGGTCTCTCTTGCCTACCTTGATATATGAGGAATACAAGCATAAACCAAAACAAATCAATATCTACACATGTTAAAATTGTACCTTACTATTCTGTACATGAAAGATAAGGGAAAATCTGTTATTAGGGGCATTTATCAATATAATAGGAGCCAAAAATAGTTTTTTATTTAAATATTTGCCTTTTTTCTCTATGTGCATACGCATACTAATCTCAAAAACAGCTCAATTGATTTAAATACAGATTGTATAAACAGAGGTAGATGTACAGATTGTATTAAATACATATTGTGTTTTGGCAAATTAAGTGTTTGCTTTATTTCAATTGGTTTATAAATGAAAAAAATTATCTATATATACATATAATCAAATAGTAAAAAATGTTGTCTGTACATTTAGTAATTTTGACTAAAATGAATAATATATATCATTCATTTCATTTCATGTATAACATTATATATAAAAAGAAAAATAGGAAGCATTTTTTTTATTTCTTGTCTCTCTGTATAAATGATCACACTTATCTCTGAAAGTAAAGAACCAATTTACTTAAACTTTTTATCAATTGCTTTGTTTTATTTCAGCAAAACAGTTTGTTTCTTCAAAACTGGTTCTTTAAAAAAAATCATCATTTAAATGAACTCAAGACATGATTTTGCCTACAACCTAAATATAAAGCAATCCATACTTATATTATAAATTTGATAGTAATAATTCCATCTGTCTGTGGCGCTATCATAGAAAAACCGCTAATCCAATTGTGATAAAATTCCACGTACTATACTTAAGGATCTTGGGATGAATGATGAAATTTTTCTGGTGTTGAGGCAAAACGCGGCATTGAGTTCCGCCACTAAGCATGCAATGCCTCCAGAATGCAGCGGAAAGTGAGGAACAGTATCTTAATACTAGGTTCTCTCTGCCTACCCTGTTTTTAATTTTGATTTATTACTTTTACTTATTTTGTTTGTTCATTTATATATTTTACTTTTACTTATTTTGTTTGTTCATTTTAATTACTCAGGTATTTTTTCTAATATTGAGAATTTTATTTTCCTTACATATACTTATAATTTTTTTGGCTTATTTTGATCATTTAAGCTTATATTTCCCTACTAAACCTATTGAAAACTGAAAATAATTTCATGCATATATTTAATAAATATTTGTATAGTTTTGATAAATTGCAATAAAATAATTATTTTATTGTAATGCCTAAAATTTTAGTTTTTAATGAATGGGATAATGCCTTCAAAACATTAATGTTAGTAGAACAAGAAAGTAGTTCAGATAAATCAATATACTATATACCCTATATCAATATACTATGTACCTCATAGATTCTTTGTCTTGAAACATTTTGATATATTTTATCCAGATCCAGAGTACTACATTTTTAATTTTAGGTTTAGCTCCTAGAGATATCAGCTCCTCAGTTAAGCCAGCAAGAATGAAATTATAAGCATGCCATTTCATCCATTCTCCACCAACTACAAAATATTTGTTCATGTTAAATTGATAGTATTGTTAAGATATATTATATGTATTAAAATTACTCAAATTTAATTTAATAAACATTTTAGTAAATTAGAATAAAAAATTACAAATGAACTGCTCGAATATTATTCTTACTTCCAAGTGAATCTTTCAACGCTGTTGTAATTTTTCTGACTGCGGATTGAGCAACGGTGCCATCAGCAAGCAAAGTTTTTTCCACGACGGTCTCCCTCGCCTCCACATCTTGGGTGCCGCATTCAACACAGTAGTAGAAACCATCGACGAGACTTAAGTCTGTGCTTCCGCAAATTTTACATGGATTTGTTTTCATGTTTAAGTTATGTTTTCACATTGTATTTACACTTTTTATGATTATTACCATAAAACGTGTGAAAAGTGAACATGCTTCGACTTTAATTAAATGTAGAATGACAGCTGTCATTCACAGCTGAATTTAACGTTTTATAGTAATTTCATATGTTTATAAATAAAAGTATAAAAAACATTATATTTAAAAATATGTTAACAAAATGTAATTTATCATAAGTACGAATAAACACAAACAAACAAGTAAATTGTTTAGATAATAAAAACTGTACAGTTTTTAAACGATTGTTCTGTCACTACTGGATTTCAACTCGATGTCGTACTATCTTTAATGTGACATTAAACTTATTGCCATATTCTAAAAAATATTACCAATTTAGAAATATTATAGAGGCCGTCGTGGCGCAATTGCGACGGTTGTGGGTTCAATCTCCCCTTGAAGTATTGTATTAATTATTATTTATTAATATTTTCATTTTGTCGCTTTGGCACCAAGGCGAAAGCCCGGTGTGGTAAGTTCCGCCTCTCAACACGCTATGATTCGAAAAATTCATCGGAATCTGGGGCACGGAGTGTCTTAACACTATGTTCCCTCTGTCTACTCTGCTGTGTGCGTAAAACAGCGTAAAGCTAAATAAATGTATTTATATTTATTTACTCTTTCAACATATAATGTTGAAATATTATTCTTGTACATTACTTTATTTTGTAAAACTTGCAATTGATTATTAATAAATTTACAATATTAATAAAAAAAAGCAAAATAAAAATATTATGTTAGTACTTAGTTGTTGTTATCTGTTGGTATTATTATTTTCGTCATTAGAAATTAAATAAAAATTGTTTATTTAAAATATAATATATTTTATTTATTATCGAAAAATATGCATAATTAAGTTGAATTTAAAAAGATTTCTATGACTGGATAAAATATAGTCTATTATATTAATTTAAAAATAAAATATGTTGAAACTGGCGAATAATTTATTTACAATAAAAATAAAATATTAATATTGATTTAATATTTAGGACCATAAAAAAGTTTTTAAAATGTTTGAAAAGTGTAATTTATTCTTTCGTATATTATCTATTCTAAACTATTATTATAATTGCTATTAATGTCATAGTTACATTAAAATATTTTTTATCTAAATAAAAAATAGGAAATATCTTTAACTGGACAATAATAAATAACACAAATGGTAGAAAAATAACAAATAATAAAATTAATAAATTTTCATAGTAGCAAGCAAGTTCCAAGTGATGGCAACCGGAATTATACTGTACCTTGCGGTTGTGGTCATTTGTAGCGTATCGCTATCTGTCGTCAATAACTCTAACCCGGGGCGTGTACTAACCGAGAACTGAGAGAAACCGACCGGCATTTATCATTTTCATTACTTATATTAGTGTCAATAATCATTTGCTAACGCTAAACTGAAATGCTAGTTGCGTTTGAATCGTCACACCCCTGTGTTATACCGTGAGACCGTGTGCGTGTTATATTCCGTCTTGTGTCCCGCGATCACTCATAAGTGTTCTCTAGTCACTAAGTCCATGGTGTGCAGTGTCCAGTTCTGTGTTTAGATCGCGCTTTAATCATTGATGGGCGGCTTTTTGCACGCGGTGACGGCGGCAGATCGGCCGCAACGGCGGATACCAGCTTCCCGGAGGGTCTACATTAAAATCCGCCACACTGGAACTAATGGAATTAGAAAATATCGTAGCCAACACTGTCTACTTGAAAGCCAGAGAGGGTAAGTTACTTACAATTTAT
>JAATLQ010014171.1:0-24156 GCA_013421005.1 Heliconius erato x Heliconius himera | reverse complement strand
TTCTCTAGTCACTAAGTCCATGGTGTGCAGTGTCCAGTTCTGTGTTTAGATCGCGCTTTAATCATTGATGGGCGGCTTTTTGCACGCGGTGACGGCGGCAGATCGGCCGCAACGGCGGATACCAGCTTCCCGGAGGGTCTACATTAAAATCCGCCACACTGGAACTAATGGAATTAGAAAATATCGTAGCCAACACTGTCTACTTGAAAGCCAGAGAGGGTAAGTTACTTACAATTTATTTTAACGTTGTAAATTATTCATGAGGCATGATGCGTTTATAGTAAACTTTGTTTACCGTGCAATTTGTAAACAGGGTTTGGTTCAATGACCTATTAACTAGAGGTTTTTATACAGTAATAAATTGGATCAATCGGTCTGCGCGTGTGAACGTAACGTCGCGGCTATCGCGAAGTAAATAAATATTAAATGATGCCATCTCACACATTAGTCACACTCAGTTACATTGGGGCTGTAATCAGCTGTGGAACATTGTATATGTTATTAACCACTTAATTATTGTGTATACTTGTTTATCTCCCTTCCTGCTTTAATTACATTAATGAATTTATATTTTTATAATAATTAAACATTTATACATCATACATAAAATATATATTATTAAAACTATACTAATATATTTTTTTAACCTTTCTTTACAACTTTTTTAAGTTATATATTTTTTACATCTTCTTTATGTCAATAATTTCAGTTAAACAAAAATTCCCATTACCTTGGGAACATACTATAAATAATTAAATATTTCCTTGTAAAATGAGTCAAATAAACATTCAATTCTAAGAATAGTACTAATTATTATATTAATTACTAATGATTGCCTGTTCACATTACGTAATAAATAATTTTATATCCTATACCTATAAACCTAAAGCATCTAAAACTATTTGAACTTACATTATCATGGGAAACTAATATATTTGAGACAATTCTCAACACCACTCTTTGTCTTGTTACCATAACAAGGATATGTTAATACTTCATTCTCCTAAGTGAGAATTGAACCCACACCCTCAAGTGGTTCTTATTGTGTGAAAAAATCTATTCATCTTTAATTTTCTCTCTGTTAAGAGATTTTCCATTCTAAATGGCAAAACTGCATGCTGTAGTTTTTTATCAAATCAAAAAAATACCTGTAGGTACATTTCTGAATTTTAGATATAATCCAAAATTCCCCGGCAAATGGGGAATTAAGTGTTTTAACAATAGGTTCTCTCTGCCTACCCTGCTGTGTGTGGGATACAGTATGAAGGTGATTTAACTTTTTTTAGATATAATATATTATAATAAACATTGTTAAATATACTAAATATTACTAGCAGAGTAGGCAGAGGGAACCTAGTGCTTATGCAGTTACCCATTTTCCTTATGATTTTTTAATATTGTGTGTTGAGCAGCAGAACTCAACACCACACAATATAATTTATATTTTGATTTAAATTGGTACTATCACTATATCTATTAGTGACAACCTAATATTTGATTGCAAAGTTTCAAAATTTATACAAGCATCTCTAGACAGTAAGTTTATGACTTGTTATGAATAAAAAAAATGAAGGAGCTTTTGTTAAAAAAAAACCATTAAGCTATAAATTCTTATCAAGCTACATTGATATTTTTATATGCGCGCATACAATTTATACTAACTTAATTATATATGATGAATGGAGTGCTTTGACTGTTTCCATGATACGAAGGTTCAAATCCCGCTATATTAATAACTATTACTGTCTCAAAAGTTCCATAACCAGTGTCTCCTTTTGTTTAACCTACAAAATGTGTAACATTAGCTGTAAAAGAATGTTATCTTAATTGTTTTTGTTTTACATAACTGGCTAACCTTAGAAAGTGATAAGGAATAAAAATACATTTATTAAATAATGTGTAGATATCTTGTGTTATTATTATATAATAATAACTTTATTTTATGTATATAGACATAATTAATAGTAAACATTTCCTGTTTTATATACACTCCTAAGAGTGGGCTTGAGTAGACTTGACATGCTTTAAAAAGTATCTAAAAACAATGTTAGAGGCAGTCTTAGCGCACCGAAGCAGCGTCTTAGTGTAAACGCGACGGTTGTGACTTCGATTATAATCATGGAAGATAATTATTTTTATTTCCTTACTCTGGTAACAATACTAAGCGCGGCGTTGAATTACGCCACTCAAAATACAATCGTCTTACGATATACCTACGAATACAATGTTACGCTTAAAAAAGTAATGACTATTTCCTATAACAATATAAGAAAAATATAAAAATTTTGTATAAATTATTGAAGTTCAATTGCTGTTGATAGATAAACCATGATAAACTTCAGGGAAAGTAATTTAATCATATGCCTTTTGCGTACGCAGCTTTCGAATTAAAAAAAATAAAAGTTATAATACATAATATAACAAACGTCAAAAATCGCAAAAAATATTTATATTTTCATTATTATAGCTCTTTTAACGGTCGTCATATGATACTTCGTTATAACTTGCAGATTATATTTTGTATGTAAATTTTATAATCCCATTTCTTTGTAGCTTAACTGAGGACTTTCTAAAGTAGTTAATCTCTATCTCTATATATAATAAGACAGTAAAAATATTTTGTCTGTTCATTTAGTAATTTTGACTGAAATGGATAGAGGGAGGGACACTTAAAAATAATAATAGAAAGCAAAAAGTTTTTTTTTTAATTTCTTGTCTGTCTGTCTGTCGACATATTTTTGTCCACATATTTCTCTGAAAGTACTGAACCGATTTACTTGAAAATTTCACCAATTGCTTTGTTTTAACTCAACTTTACTACTAAAGTTAGTTCATTAAAATCGGTTCATTAAAAAAAAAGTTATCGTCATCTGAAAGAAGTCGTAATTAATTCAACACAGAGATAAAGAACGATCTTGAAAAAAATATCAAGTAAATGCAAAAACTTTTTGGTTGGTTCGTTCATATAATATATGTAACTAATTTAAAAACTGTACAGGAGTTAATATGCAATTATTACAGTTATTTTACAATGAATATTATGAATCCTTCAAATCAATAATTTAACATTTAAGGCTGTTTCTGAATGAGTAAATTAAATTATTCACTGACATCAGCACATTTAACAGAGTATATTATATAGGTAAAAAGAACATAAAGTTACAATAATATATACGTGTAATAAATAATTAGCTTTATGTATTTTTTACAAATATCAAATTCAACAATGGTCGTATTTTTTTATTTAAAACAATCAAAAATTCTTTGACGATAATGTCGTAAAAAAATCATATTAGAAGTCATTATAGTTGTCAATCTTTTAAATTTTGCTTATTAAATCAATAATCATGTATTTTATGCGGGCGAAGCCGTGGGCGAGCTGCTAGTATTTAATATATGTACTAAACGTGCTAATCTCGGAGACTATTGGTTTGAATTCAGAAAATATTATTGTGATGTATATGTATGTCCATTCATGAAGGAATGTAGACTACATTTCATTAACAGTTTTGATGTCAAACACTGTACCTCTGGTCAGAATTACCTCGGGCCTTGCTTTACTAAATCAAGGCGTTTAGTTACGCCACTCAACACGCTATGCTTCAGGCAGTCGGCGGAAATTGGCGAGCGGAAGTGGTTTAATGAGAGCAGATTGTCTTGTTGTTTGTTTGTTTTGACATCCCAGGTTTCTTCTGCCTCTCCTGCTATGTGCGGGATACCGCGTGAAGCCAGAAATGAAATTCATACCCACAATTGGGAATCCACAAACTACAAGTATCGCATATACAGTTAGAGAAATATTTTTTGTGCGACTTTGAATCAACGAAAGAAAAGAAAAATTTAATAGCGATTTAAATTATCTACATACTTCATTTCTCATTTACACATCAAAATACTAAAATATTAAATAGATTTATGATTTTCATTATAAAATGGGTCGTCTCAAGAAGGAATTCAGTTATGGCAATGTTAATCGAATTTATCGGCACTATCATTTTATAATAAAAAGTTATTTAAAAACCGGCCAAGTAAGAGAAGGACTCGCGTACGATGGGTTTCATCTGAAGCGCCCTTAAATATTAATTTTACTCTATTTTTCGGTATTTGATGTCATATCGATAATAGTAATAGAGTATCTGTCAAAATTTCAATTGTCTAACTATGAACTTTCACGAGATACATCCTGGTAATAGACGGATAAACAGACAACGGTGTTTTAGTAATAAGGTCTCGTTTTCCTTTTTTTGTACGGAACCCTAAAAATATAATTAAATCAACGGTGCATGAAAATCTTACATATTCTATTTATATCGAATAGAAAAAATATTCTATTTATATTTTCTAAGCTGAAATATAACAGTATTTCTATGTATCTTGTATATTATATGTATAACCCAGTGTTAAAACACTCAGTTCCCTATTTTCTGCCGAATTCTAAAGGGTATTGCGTGTTGAGTGGCAGAACTCAACGCCGCGCTTTGTCTCGACACCAGAGCGAAGAAATAAAAATGTTAAATATTTCATCTTTCCTTTTACAGTTACAATTTGTGCCCCTGAGCCTCGACTGGCCTCATTCATCTACATGTGACTTTTCCACTTATTGCATTGCTCTATGATTTCATTTACCTAGACGGCGCTAGGCACCTTGTCAGATGAAATGACTGAATGAATAAAACACCTCCGAACGTAATCGAACTCAGGACCACCTTGACTTAACTGCTATTGGTGCATAGCGTTTGTAGTATTAAAAAGTATTTGAATTTGAATTTTGAATTTGAATTATAATATATGTATATGAAGGAACGACTTTTTATGTAAATATTAACTATTTTTTCCACTACAAGCTCCTTTGTTCTCATAATGATTGCAAATCTAAATTAATATTGAAATAAGATGTTATCAGATCGGATCCGAGCATCTTAAGTGTTGTGTAAGACGTTAGATCCGTAGCGGTGCCATAACAAGTGTTTTAATTGACTAACAATGAACTATTAGTGAGATAGGAGGGGCATGAAAAAGTTGTTTTATGTACCCATATGTTTATTACACACTTTTGTAGACTATGGGTGACTATGGGTACTTTGTTCACCCATATTTCGTTTGAGAAAGGTATGGGTTATATTCCTTGTTGAGCCCACTCGTGGTGCAGGAAGTCAGGGAGAAGCGTGCGACTGTAAACGCGATAGGTTGTGGATTCGATCTCACGCGAGGAAATGAAACATTTAATATTTTCATTTCTTTTCTCTTGTAACGAGACAAAGCGTGGTGTTGCATTCAGCCACTCAACACGCAATGTCTCCAGAATTCGGCTGAAAATGGGAACGGAAGTGTTTTAATAAGAATAAAGTATTTTAACACTAGGTTCCCAGGTTCCCTCTGTCTACCCTGCTAGTTGCGTGATATAGCGTAAAGCTAAAAAAAACAATTATAGTAATGTATTCACGCTGTCGCTCTCGTTTCTCACAGACAATTAATTAAAGCAACATCCAAGTACGGATAGCGATAACTAAACTAGTTCAATTAGTGTATGCGGCACCGTCACCGGCTCCGGCACCGGCGCCGACTGGCCAACTATGAGAGACCTGCTAATTGTGGACGCTTAGCGCCCTGGCGATGATTGTTGCGGCTTTTTTTAATCTGTAGACATCTCGATTTTTTAAGAGATGTATCTGTATATCTGTCTGTAGCATTGTAGCTCCCAAACGGATGAACCGGATTTGATCCAGTTTTTATGTTGAAAAAGTCATTTAATCGAGAGCGTTCCTAGCCACGGTTCAATAAAATGTGTGCAGCCGTTTGAAGATCTTTGTCGGATCTTTTTTTTGTAGATTGTATTTTTTTATATGTATTTTTTTGTGATATTATATAAGACATGAAAGATTACTCGTGTCGAAAGCTTTACATTTTTTAATTAATATAAGATTGTTTACATAGTAGGCAGTAAACTTCATTTTATGACTAACAAAAACTAACAGGCACTCCATTTTATAAATATAAAATGAAGAATCAATTGTAACTAAGGAAGCAAAAATATGTTTTTTTTAAATAAAATTTTCTCGAATGGGAATAGAACTCATAACCATCAAGTAACCCAATCATACACTTGCTAACCTATCAATGTCGGCGTCTATAATAATCTTATAATATATTTTTCGCGCATATTGCGGTAGAGGAATTTAGAGGCTGTCGTAGCGCAACGGCACAGTGTCTGACTGTAAACGCCATGGTAGTGAGTTCGTTTCCTACTCAGGAGTATGAATATATAGATAATCAGACAAAGCGCGGCGCTGACTTTCGCCACTCAACACGACACTTAATTCCTTTTGTATAATTTATCTTCTTAAATTACTGCATGCAATAGAAAAACTATCTCTGTATTTTTTAACCCACGCCTTTCGTCAATTCAATTACAAGACTGTATAAAATTAACTACAACCTTGTAATCCTTGAAAGCAAGGAAGAAAGTCACGGCCACGGCAATCGTCAATGCCCACGCAATATAGCATTACGGTATATTTACCTAACCAACCCGATCTACTAAGTCGGTATGAAAAAAAATGTATATATTGATCAATATTTCATTTTCTTAAGAAAAGTTAATATATACAAGTATATATAGATATATTCTAGTGTTAGTTGGTACTTTACCTGCTAGTATGTACCCAATTAATTTTTATTAGGTAAACATATAGTTTTATATTACTTATGCACTCTCATAAAATATTACACTAATCTCTTTTATGATATACTTTTTAATAATTTGTGTTTGTGCCGCCGCGGCGTGGCACATTGAAACATACGTACTTACATACATATTATATGTATGTACATTCTTAGAGTTCGTTGTAAATACAAATTACAATTTTACATAATATTGATGAGGCCGTCGTGACTCAGTGGCACAAATGTGCACTGTGAACTGTGTGACTGTAAGCGCGACGGTTGTCGATTCCCGTTTGGGAAAATGAATTATTATTTATTAATATTTCTTTATATGTATTGCTCGCTCTGCTAACAAGGTGAAGCGCGCTGTTGAGTTCCGTTACAATGTAACCAACCACACGCAATGCCTCATCCTGCGGAAAGTGGAGTGTCTAGAAACTTGGAACTGTCTTATATAATCTTATAAAATTATTGACTGAAGACTTTTTTAAATATCATATATTTATTAAATATAGCCTTATGCATGTTTTATCACAACACAAGCTGCCTGAGTTTACAAAACTCCGCTCTTATTCCCAAGGGAACATAGGCCTAAGAATTTGTATAACAATATTCTTATTAAAATAGCTACTTGAGCGAAACCAGATACTTTATTAATATTTTATCTTTACGTTATAGTCGAATTTAAGGATAATTTAATGCGACAAGAAGTACGCTCAAGTTTGAAAGCTTTATAGATCCCAAGCCACCGGACAATCTCTGTCATCCTTGACTATTCTAGAGGGATAACGAGTCAAATTATATTATTGTTATTATAATTTTAACTTAGGACGTAACTTCTAGGCCGTCGTGGCGCAGGGACATAAGCTTGTGACTTTAAACGTGAGAGGTTGTGAGTTCGATTCCCATTCGAGGAAATGAAATATTTAATATTAAAATTATTTTGCTCTGGTGTCGGGGCAAAGCGTTGAATCCCGTGCTACATGTGAGATACAGCGTTATGCTGAAAAATGAATTGTGGTATATTAACAATTTATTGGTTCATTATGTAAAAATGATATAACGCCTTTCTACGTCGATGACTTTGTATCCCGCACAAAAGCAGGGAAGACAGGGAACCTAATGTTAAGATATTCCGTATTTCATTTTCCGCCAAATTCTGGAGGTATTACGTGCTGAGTCGCTTTGCCTCGACACCAGAGGGGATTATTTTTATTTCTTAAAATTAAAAAAAAAATTAAATTAGCTTCACGCTGTATTCCGCACACAGCAACCCTGCGGCTGTGTGCGGAAGGCAGAGGGAATCTAGTGTTAAGACACTCCGTTCCCTACTTTCTGCCGAATTCTGGAGGCATTGTGTGTTGAGTGGCAGAACTCAACGCCGCGCTTAACCTCGACACCAGAGCAAAGAAATGCAAATATAAATTAAAGTAAATATTTCATCTCCTCGAGTGGGGATCGAACCCACAACCAGTCGGTCTCGCAGTCACACCTCGTGCCGCTGCGCCACGACCGGCCTCAATTTCAAAAAATTTTATTTGCAAAAATTTTTATTTCTTCGTTTTCGAAATTGAGTAAAAAGTAGCTTGTCATACGTGGGAGATGCGTGAAGCTATGAAAACGGCCATATAGCTTAACCTCTAGAAACTGGAGGCTTAGAACTGTCAGCATGTTTATTTATAACCAAGCTATGTGAAACCGGAAACAGATATTGATCTTATAACAAATAGTAATTGATCATTAATAATACTGTGTATTTCGTAACCGACCTCATACTACGAAGTCAATTAAACTTAACAAGTTAGAAATCAATCAATATTACTAAAGTTTTATAACATATAAAGAAGGGCTAAGTCAATTGCAGCCGCTTAATAACCAAAATAACCTCATTTTTAATTTTCGTGTATTTAGACTCGGAATTATAAAATTTTGAATTTCTAAGAAAATGGACACAATTTAAGCAAATAATTAAAAAAAAATAACAATTTAGTTCTTTGATTATGTATAACTAACTATATAGTTATAACCGGTTCCCAACTCAAAACGATATAGGTTTTGTATTATTTTTCTTTGTACTACTATCTATACCTACTTCTGCTGTATATATTAATATTATAATAGGGACTATTCGTTAAAATTAACAAATGATTTATAATTTGGAGTCCAGTCCAGTTATCGTATAATGTGAGAAAGCTATACAAAAATGAGAAGGCTATATTATATCATGTTATCGTCTACGATGTAACCAACTACAACTGCGATCAGAGCTACCTTGAATATTTAGAATGTTACGTATATCACACACAACTCCTAGTTATTTTCGTTTTACAACACGGGCGAAGCCAGAGAAAAAGCTAGTACGTAATTTAATGTGGACAATAATGTGGACTAGTGGAAATTTGGGGATAAAAAGTATATCAGTCAGTGAAAGTCTCATAAAAATTATTTCAGCTATTTTGGACACTAGCTCGGGGAAATAGAAACAAAAAAACCACATGCACTTGTAAAAATACAATTATTTTGAAAACACAAACAGACATTACAATTATATTTATAAGAAACGGTCAATGCAATGGAAACCTTGCAATTATCAATTATTTTTTGCTACAAAATGCCATATTGTGACTTATGTATAAGACATATGGTGTCGCGGATTTTTATTAGAATGAATGAAATTAAATATTTTTTTCTGTAATATTATGTACCTACGATGACTTTCATTATTATTGTTATTTGGTTATGTAAGTACCTAACCAAAGAAATACACCATAATGTTATATAGCCTGTAATATATCTATCTCTTAAGAAGAACCCACAGTAACCATTTTGTGGTTAAAAATAAACAAGGGATAATTAAGATTAAAATTGGCGTTTGCAGCATATCACAGAAATTGATATTTTATAAGATAGCAAAATTTTAAAATGTGGGAGTAGAACGGTCATGCGCTGCGTAAATGTTTAAAGTTACGACAAAATCATATATTCTAACGAACATATTGTAATCCTTTTAAATATCTATATAAAACTTGCCGAAAGTATATCTTCTCATGGCATTATTTATTTTTTACTGTTTTATTATACCATAGATTATACTTCGTGTTATTTTAAATTTTAATACTTTTAAATATTTATTTTACGTTGATAATATTGATAATATAGCTGGTTTTGTTTAGTTTTTTTTATTCATATTTTTATTTAGTTACGTTTACTTATTACTTTTGTTTATTTTAATAAATTTGGCATTTTTTCTATTAAGTATTTCCTTTAGTTACTTTTACGTATTTTGCTTATTCATTTCAATTACTTAGATATTTTTTTTAATAATAAGAATTTTTCTACTTATTATTCTTCATTGACTTCTTTCGATTATTTAGGCTTATATTTGTGACTAATCCTACTGAAAATAATTTCATAAATATATTTAATAAATATTCGTATAGTTCAAGCGGGCGAAGCCGCACGGTTCCGCTAGTTACAGAATAAATTAAAGGTATTATATACTTCTAATCAAGGACTTCAAGGATGGATGAAAGAAAAACAACATGGCAAATTTTCTCACGTCGTCCTAAGTTAACAAGATTTTGTATTTATGAGCCTTATATTTAAATATAGGAGAGCTTATTCAGTTTACTTTTCTCCTAGAAAATTATGTAAATTATTTTCATATAAATTCTTTCAGAAGTAAATGTATACGTAACCTTTGCGTTTAACAATTTCTTATATTTTTTTATAAATGAATTTGGTGATGAAGACTATAACAAGTGTTCATCAAAACAAAGTATAAGTTTTACATTTTGCGGCTTTATCCTGCATTGCACTCAAATTTACCACGCGCTGCCCAATTTTCGAGGCATTGCGTAAAGAGTTACGGAACTCAACACTGCGCTTTCAAACTTCCGAAGCGGCGTATAAATAAAAGTAATTTAAATAAAATCAATTCCCAGAGCAGGGATTGAACCCACAGCCATTACGTTTAGAGTCAGACGCTGTCCCACTGCGCCACTACAGCCGCATCAAGCGTAACTAAATTGTAATTATTAAAGAAATAAATACGTAATTATTAAAAATACCTAGTAGATGTGTACATAGATATCCCTACTCAAATTTTAATCTATTTACAGAATTTAATTTTAGCACGATCACGACGTATCTAAAATTAATGAATGATGTTTAATAAATATTTGCTTTTCTTTTTCTTTTTTAATACTTGGTATTATTAGGCTGAATAGCCTAGGATTCATTTATGCTTTTTCTATTAGTAACGTTTTTAGTGGTTTTTTTTTAAATTGTTCACAGTTGCAAACAGGTTTTAAAAAACATTAAGCTCTTTATAGGGATATGACAAAAAAAGCTGTTACAATTAAAGGTTGAATGAACGAAAATTAAATAAATAGAAATTAGCGAAACAAAAAATCTTATAGCTATTTTGTTACTGAGGAAATTTATAAATTGTAATAAAAATAATTGAGACAAAATTTAATTTATGCTGTCATAGAATAGCAAGCGTGTAAGTAACCGATTGATATGGTTACGGGATCCCAGTTGACTAAATATTTTTAAAGCGCAAAGTTGTAAATTGTTGACCTTTCACTGTACATTCTCTATCTGTGGTCTCTGACTGTGGCGCAGTGGGCCAGCGTCAGAATGTATGTATCCGGGTGCGGTAGTGGCTTCAATCCCCAGGTGAGAGTCTGCATAAATTTTTTTGAAGCTGAAAAAAATATAAGTAACTGATGATATAACTGACTATAAAAGTTATTTAGATTTTTTTATATTTTGGTGGCTTCATAATTGTTTTTGTTATTTCAAAGAAAAGCCCACAAAATGTTTTTTAAACACCGACTCCATTACATAATCTTAATTAAATAGGCCGTGTTCTTGAAACTTTTCGAAGTACAAAATAACAAATATATAAATAAATAATTCATTTTGATCTAAAAATTCTAGTTTCACTGTGACTAAATATAAAATTGTGGAACACAGTGACAAAATAATTGCCTTAAAACCTAATATGGTATAATTACATTTGCCACTGTTAGTTATTTGTTTTTATCATCTACAGTATCTCTGAGCTTTGACATGAGTTTACGAATTGAAACGTTTACTATGAAATGAAAAAAACGTGGAGTTGGTCTCGGCTACCGAGGGTTCCGTACTAGTTTCATGATAGTAGGACAACGGTAATTACAGCACATAAAGGCTGACGAACGTGTTGCACTATTGTATAAAATGAACTATAATTACAATTATTTTGTAATTAGAATTTATGAGACTGTAATGGGTTTTTCTGTGGTTACTTCATTTCTTGTGTTATTCGGATTTTTTCCTCTATTTCAACTGCAAGCTCTCATTTACCAGTAACCAGCAGTACTTTGGTTTGGTCTAATAACATTACCATTTTAAAGATAAATTCCATACATTAATAGCTACGGTTTCAGTCAAGTCAATAAATAACTTATTTTCTAGCAACATTTTCACATACATTTCTTTATACATATTGAAATAACATTTCTTTAGGAACGAATGTAATAAAACAAACACTAAATGTTAAAGGAAGCTTGCCAAATTCCAAAAAAGAAATCTGCATTTAAATCGGTTAAGCTGTTTCAGAGATTAGCGTGAACTAACGTACAGACAAACAGATAAAATAAAAAAAAACATCGTTTTGGGTTCTATTACAAAAAAGTCTCCAATAATATTTTTTCTTATATATCCTCCACGGCTCCGTTACGATTTTATTATAAGTATAAATATAAATGTGGCAAGTATAGATAAAAATAGACAGACGAACAAATATAAGTATTTGTTTTATTCTTTATGAGGCACAGAACCCTAAAAACGGTGTGATTTGATGAGGTTGGACACTTAAAGAACTTTAATTACTGTATTAAGGTCTTATAAGGGTCTAAAACGTTATTTATACGCCGGGTTGGCCAGTAAAGTCTTAATTCAGTGGCTTATGGCCTTTACACACGGACCGGCTACCGCAGCGTGTTTGTGTTATTTACGCGTATTCTTTATCTGCACGTAACAGGCCTGTGGACAGACTATGTGTTTATTTTTATTCATTTGCTCGTTTTATTGTTTGTTCATTTTCAGTAAACCATATAAGGACATTGTTTACCTATATCTCACATTAATTTCATAGTGTAAGGTAGGCAAGCTAAGGATAGACATAGTTCTTTTCATTTTTGTAAGACGTTGGTGACCAAAGCTGTCTTTAGCTGGAAAAAATTGCGATACACGTCTTACGTATCAAAATTTTATTAAATCATTATTATGTTATGTATTATTTATTTATTATTATTTATTTATTTTAGCGTCACGCTGTATCTTGCACCATCTGGGTAGGCAGAGGGGAAACTAGTGTTAAGACACTTCGTTCTCTGCCGAATTTTGGAGGCATTGCTTGTTGAGTGGTGGAACTCAGCTAATATATTTATTTGAATTAATAGTGGAAACAAAATTATATTAGCTTGAGTTTGCTCAATTTAGAAGTATAATAATAATGTTAATTGGATAAGTATTGAAATGTTCTTAAATTATCAACACTGTGGACTTACATTTACTTGGTAAAATTTAATTTTACTTTATATATGTAGTATCAAACAAAATTAGTAGCTTTAATAATTTCAACTTGGTTGTACTTCACGTCTATGAAATTTTAAGTAGCATGACAGTTTGTATTACAATTATTTTTCCTTTTTCATTTTATGGTCATACATAAAAACATTGTATTTACTACGTTACATTTAATAAAATTAATTAACACGATCATATTTTAAGTCCATATTGTAACCGCCCATTAATTATACCGAAACAGGCGTAATTTAATGAAACAAGTTGGACGCCAAAGTTTAAATCTTCGTTGATTCAAAAGCATAATTGCCCTTATTTCAAACCGACATGATTTAGATCTATTTGGATAATGTTTAATTATAAAAATTTTTGTTTATAACCTTATTTAGATTATATTTTAAATTGTTGCATTTAAATGGCATTTATATTGCTTAGACATTGCGTAGGCGGACGTCGGCGGTAAAATGGCCGTGGCCTTAAATCCTTTTGGTGAGACTGTTTATATACAATATAGACTTTTCTTCGTCTGGGTTGTTAAAGAACTGATTTAAATTCGCGACACTTTATAAAATGAATCGATCAATCAAAAAGTATTTTATATATCTTTATATTTAAATGGGTGGCAACTAGTCCTAGCAACACCTATATATAAATATGCTTTAGAGAGAACGATAAGCTAATCTCGCTTTGCTGGCTGATAAGTCAACAATAAGTGTTTAAGTTTTATATTGTCATGTTAGTTTTAGGATTTTTTGTGTGAATTTATACACATATAAAAATACACTTAATAATACCTATTTATTTTTATAATGATTTGAACAAAAAAGCGTTATTCTGTAATTCACAGCTCATCGAAGATTATTTTGACAGTGTAATACGATTTTTATATTTTTTTATATTAATGTATCTTCCACAGGTTTTTACAAGTGTTTTTACGTTCTTGCTGTGCATCACATAGCTGGGTCCTCTTCTCTTTTCCTCACTTTTAGCTTTCAATTTTCGAGACAGTAGTGGGACTCAACGTCACACTTTTTGTGACCAGTGTTAGAATATGAAAAATAATTCATTACCTCAGAGGAAATGGAACCCATAACCGTCTCGTCCACAGTCAGATATCTCCTGATAACTGTTGGAACGGAAATCAGGTATACATACACAAGTTAAGAAATGTGAGAAACTTTTCGAAAATATTTTAATTAATAATATCGTGGCGTTTAAATTAACGTGTGAAGTGGCTTAGTATTAAGAGTTCAGATTAGAATTAGTTACGACTGTACGCGATCTAGTTGATCTATTTAATATTGAAATTTATTTGTATTATAAATCTTTGCGCTCGAACAGCTGTCTACTGAACGTATGTTGAAATATATATAAAGGTATTTTTATTTAAATATATTTGTATGTATTCGGGATGCATATAAACAAGGCAGGTTGATGAGAGAGACTAATAAATAACTCTTTATTTATGATTCTCACACGTATTACAAATTTATAGTTAGAATATAGGATTTGCAGCGACGCAATTTCTGATTGTAAACGCGACCGGTTGTGAGTTCGAGTCCGAATGGGATTCATAAATTCTTTTTTATTTTCTCTTTCTGATAGCAACCAATCAAAGCACGGCGTAGTTCCACCATTTAACATGCAATGACATTAGTTTCCCTGCGTCTATTCTATTATGCGGGATGACGCGTGAAAAAAATCTAGACCTTATGTTATTTACTCAACCAAGTTAACGCAACAATGGTCTTGAAAGAAAACGACGTATAACATTATATTGTGGTATTGTTTTGAAATATCAAGTTAAGTAATTCTCTTTGAATGTGAATATACATACAATTGTGATTAAATCAATGTAACACAATGAAGAATATTTAATGACTATATTCGTATGCGAAACAAGTGTAGAACGGAAGATCGGGGGTATTTTTTTTAAAACAGGTAGACCGTTGTGGCGAAATGGATATGTAATACTCGACGGATGTGGATTCGTATCGTTCTTGGGGAAATATTTAAGAAAATTCATATCATAAATAGTTTTTTTATTTGGGAATTGGAACGAAGGTATGTATCTAACTTACCCATAAATAGTATTTAATGCAAAGATGACAAACATATGTAGTGAACGAAATGTCTTACACTAGACTACAGTACTCTAGATTTTGCTCTGCCCTGTATGCAGGATACAGAGAATAGCAAAAAAAAATCTAATTAGTTATATTATGTACGCAAAAACGCCCCACATAAAATGTCAGATGTCAACATATGCAACAAATATACGTACACCTACAACGTATTTTTTTAATAATACCTACTAAGTCGTTTTAGTAAATATACATCTTTGAAATATATGAATGATATCTATCTGGGGGCACGGCAGTGGCCCCGCTAAGTCGAGCAAAAAAAAGCGGCACGGCTGTACCATCCTTTTCTCGAAGCAATTCAGGCCATTTTCGACCCCCCTATAATTTCGTTGTGGATAAAACAAGAAACCTGAATTTTCAGCAACTAATCAGGCATTATATAAACACGGTATATTTAAAATTTCAGTAAATTTGAACCAGTAGTTTAAGAATGACAACTTGTTAAAGTTTCTAAATTTTGTCACTCACTGACTGACTCACCGATCATCAAAAGTCCAAGGCACTTCTAGCAGACGCATAATCGCATGATTTGATTATTAGTATGTATCATACTATCACACTACACAGCACGACGGGCCAGCAACCTAATTCCTCACCAGAGTCCTTCCGAATATGATGTCTTTCGATAGGTTGTGTTTTCATGCGATGTCCAAGTCGATCTATTTGTTTAAAACGTAAAATATTTTGAATATTGGCATGATAATAACTTATGTAATAACTTAAGACAGAAGGTTCTTTAAGTAGAGACTAAATAGATTAACCGACTTGGTATTACATGGATCTCACAACTTTTTACGGTAGAAAGACTGAGCTGCGAGACTTGGGTTTTTTTACAGGATGTTTTTAATGGTAAACTTATACTAGAGATGCAATCTACATATTATATTGTCTGTTACTGTTTAAAAAACGTTAAATATTTTTCAATTATTCATTCAAACTCACATTAATCTATAAGAAGTATTCGAGTGTAAAAAAATAATTTAATATATAAGTCAGCTTAATATTTTTTTAAATGTTTTTTTTTAACTCATACCCAGAAAAGAAAAATACTTTTTTAGAAAACATAAAATTTGACCGTCCATATGCAACTGTAAATGTGACGCTTGTGAGTTCAATTCCCACTCGGGGAATAAAATATTTAGTATTTTAATTTTCCCGCTTTGAACGCGACGTTGAGTTCTACCACTCAACACGCAGTGCTTCAAGAATACGATGGAAAGTGGGAAACAGAAGCCTTAATAGGGAATATAGTGTCTTAACACTAGGTTCCCAGGTTCCTATACCTTCTTTTTATATGGAGAATTCAGCGTAAAGCTAAAAAGAATTACGTAGCGAGATTTGAACCCGCACTTCTTGGTAACCGCCACAAGTGCCCTGACCATCAAGCATAAGCTTTGTGGTCAGAGCACTTGAACGGTTTAAGTCAATTTAAGTTTCAAAATAGAAGAGTTAATTATAAACGGTCCACTTATATTTCTCGTCAACAACAATTAAAGCGACTTTATATAAAGCCTCTCAGTCGAGTGCTTACAAAACAATAGTGTTGGCTTTAATTCATTATTAAAAGTTCTGTACCTATATATTCGTTAAGAGTGGAGTGGAGTAGAGTGGATCTGTTGAAATGCTGCAATGAATATTTATTACAAAAGAGGGAAAAGTAACTGAAATGTGGCCATGTGGCACATTGTGTGATTGTAATCGCGACGTTTCTGGGTTCAATTGCCACCCGGAGGAATAAATTAATTTCTTTTCACTGTTATAAGAAGACTTAACTAAGTTTATGAAGACTAGGTTCCATCTGTCTATCTTGCTAAATATAGGAGGATACGGCTTGAAACTATAAAAATGTTCTATTTTTAAAAGCTTCTATTTTTAATTGTATAACAATTATATTAAAAATATGACATAATGAATAAATACGATATAGATATTTTTTAAAGGAAAATACGCGCATATTTTAAAGTTTTCTTTAGATAATATTTGCGGCTTTGAATTGCGCAAACAAACCACAAATAAAGGGTTAATGGAGAAACAAACAGTTAAATGCAAAATATATAATAAGATCACCTCACGCAGTATCCCGCACACAGCAGGGTGGGCAGAGGGAATCTAGTGTTAAGACACTCCGTTCCCCACTTTCTGCCGAATTCTGGAGGCATTGCGTGTTGAGTGGCAGAACTCAACGCCGCGCTTAGCCTCGACACCAGAGCGAAGAAATGGAAATATAAATTTAAGTAAATATTTCATCTCCTCGAGTGGGGATCGAACCCACAACCAGTGGATTTTACAGTCATACTTCGTGCCGCTGCGTCACGACCGGCCTCATAATAAGATAATATGTGAAAATACATTTTTGCGTAATATTAACTGACACACAAATTTAATATAATAAAAACAATTAACCGACGCTACACAGATGAGAGAACTTTCTCTGCAGTAAAATAAATTTAATGTTTTGAATTCACGAATTCAGCTTTTTAAATGAATATGTGTTGAATGTTAGTTGTAAGGAATTTTATAATGTCGAACAGTTTTTTATTGTCTTCAATGCTTATTCAATGGGTTAGCAACTAAGCAGTGAGAGCATTGAGCAAAAGTTATTCCGTTCTTTGTACAGAATGGTCGAAGAGATGATGATGATGATGATGATGATGATAAGCACGAAAACTAATAGTATGTTTTTTGTTCCCAGGAGGTTCCGATAGCAACAAGGGCAAAAGCAAAAAGTGGCGGAAGATCCTCCAGTTTCCTCACATATCTCAATGCTTAGATATAAAAACAAAAATAGGTAAGTTTTTTTTTATTATTATCACACTTTTTGTGGCATATCTACCAAATTTAAGATGGTGTGAGGAGGAAAACTCAATAAAAAATATTCCATTAAGGTCATAGTGGCGCAGTGGTAAACGTGAGCCCTCACGTTTAGTGTGGGTCCGAATCCCGCTTGAAGGAATGAATTATATAATATTTTCGTATCTTCGTCCTAGTACCAAGACAATGCGCAGTTTGGAGTTCCGCCACTAGATATATAATTTTTCGAAGATTCCGAAAGTGGGGAACGAAATCTTTAGGTTCCCTATGCCTAGCCTACTATACGCAGGATACATCACGAAGCTAAATACAAACCGTTCGTATTAAAATAATCCGTTCATTTCGTCGTTTCTCCCATTTATTTGTATGATTGGCTGAATCTGCTATTTTCTTACCAAAAAAATGAAAATATTAAAGTGCCTCGCAATATAAGCGAATATCGTAAAACTACAAAGTGTTTTATTCATGAAGAGCGAAGTCTATTACAGAAAAGGTCGCGTTACGTCCTCATCCTATCAAGACGTATTGTTCGAGAGGCGGATGTGAAAGAATGACTTTATAAACGAATCCATTTGTTTATATTTTTCTGTATTTTCCCGGGACATTGCTTCTTGAGTGGTGGAACTCAACGCCACTTGTTGTCCTGTTACCAGAGCGAATGAATGAAAATATGATAATATTTTTTTCAGAGTAGGAGTCCAGTAGGAACTACTTGCTGGTTATACAAATATTTTTTTTTATATTTCCCATTTTTAACGCATTGCACATTGACTTAGCTTCACTAAACACCACATTTTATCCTTATCGTCTCATAAAATATCTTTTTTTTTATATTTATCAAAAATATCATACTATACTTTCTAATGCTAAAGTAACAAAACAGAATACCTAAAGATATACAAACCTTCATATAATATTTTATAGGTTCATAACTATTACAGTTACGAGTAGAGGGCATATTATTATGAACGCACAGGATATAAATAAAATAATAAAACCGGATTGTTACCTACGTTTAGCTTTGGATATCCGTTTGACCTAACCATTATTTATTAGAATGCGACCTCTGAGCTTTTTTATCTGTAATCTAATGTCATGTACATAATATCATAATATGTTTTCCTTCTAATATTAGTTGGGTTTTAACAATATTTTTAGTAAGTGGAATTAGTTGTTGTGAACTATAATATGGAAATACTTTATTAGTGCTCTCTCCTAAACTCCAAGGAACCACATGCCGAATTTCAGCCTTTTATGCCGCGTTGTTCGGACCGTGTGTTGTCTGATGGTCATTCAAAAACGGAAGAGGAATTTAAACGACAAAAAAATTTATTTAAAATATATTTTCTTTCCTAAGTGTGGAATAACACTTTAAAAATGATAATTCTAAACAATTAATTATCTTTGGTAGCGGAAATTTGTTAAAATCTCTCTACAGAGATGCTAGATAGCAACAATAACTTGTAACAAGCACATAAAAATTTCGATCAAAAGACCGATGAGAACGTTTGACTCAGTTGGCCAGTGATCAAAGCGCTTTGACGGTTTCCAAGAGGCGCGGATTCAAATCCCTACGTTCTAAACTTATATGTTTTCTATAAAGTATGTTTCTTTCCTAAGTGTGGAACAACACTTATAAATGTAAAAAAAAAATAATACCGAATTTAAATAGTAAGTAATAAGTTATTAATACTTAATTTGTCATTTTAAACATTTTTATTACGTTGACGTAATTGAATTATATTTTAGTTTTGGTTTATATGTGAGCAATATAGGTACCGTTTTGAATTCGGTTTTTATGTATATTTTTATTATCTAAATGTATAAAAGGACATGTACCTGACTGACTGAGGTAAGACGCACGCACAGCCGTAACCGCTGTGCGTAGAAATGTGAAATTTGGACAGATGTTTATTTTCATAATCTGGACATCCACTAAGAAGAGATTTTGAAAAATTTTAACCCTAAAATATTTCATTAAACACGTGTTTCATGGGTTTCTAGAATTCACTCCCTCAGGGTTTAAATAAGAGGTTGAAAGTTTATATGGAGAAATCTTTAAATCGCCACAGATTTTTATAAAAAATTTAATTCAGACTGTTAAAAATATTTTATTAGGTTTTTTAGAATTCACTCCTAAGGGTGCAAATAAGCGGGCGAAGCCGCGCGCGCCCACTAGTTTTATATATTATAACATTGTATGTGAATAAAGTATAAAGTCGCGTGTTTAAATCTGGATGGGAATGAATGTTCATGTTGTTTGTTCAGCAAAGTAAATCGTAAAGATGATATTTACATACTCGCGACATAAAATTTGCTAAAGAAAATGAAAAATTTTTTTCGTATTTTTTATTTTTGTACCTCTCTTCTAATATGCGATATTGACATAGAGAGACGTAGTTTAACGTTTGGAAGGAAACTTGAATAAATGGTAGACTAATATTAAAATAAATATCATATTATCCTTGTTATCAAATTCTATGATTTCGTAAATACGATTTATCTTATTTTATTGTACAATTTTTTGCGTGGTGTAATTTGTTTGAATAATATGTTATAACTTTGTACACAACACTTAAAATATACTTGAAATACATAATTATTAGGTCTATTCTAGTTAGATGTCAATTTATTTTTCAGTATATTTACAAATTATTATATTAAAAATAAAAATAAATTGAAGAAATGAATACTAATAATATCGACTTAAACGCAATAAAAGCAGCTGGCTCTTATACTACAGGTCTCACGGATCAAAGTATTTATGTCGGCGAAGAAAGTTTAGACAAAACAAAAGCTGTACGTCCCACATTCTCGTTTACACATCACGTGTTCACGGTGTTCGTGGACAGACAGATGTTTGGATTATTTTTTTGATATATTTGAAATATTTTTTTTACAGCTTCATGCTTTTTCTCGCGTAACAGGGTAGGCTGAGGAAACTTAGAGTTTAAGCACTTCGTTACCCACGCGCCGCCTAATTTTCGAGATCATGTGTACTGAGTATCAGAACTCAACGCCGCACTTTGTCCACGAGAGAAACGAAACACTGTCGTGATGAAGCAATTGTTACTTTCATTTTTTTCACCGAACCCCTTTTGAGTAGGTTTTTGTGACTTTCCTTAGGTTTACAATATGTTGGCATATTTGATACAGTAATGTTAATTAACTTTAAAAATGTGTAAAAAAAAAATTAAATTAAATTAGCTTCACGCTGTATCCCGCACACAGCAGGGTGTAACCTAGTGTTAAGACACTCCGTTCCCCACTTTCTGCCGAATTCTGGAGGCATTGCGTGTTGAGTGGCAGAATTCAACGCCGCGCTTAAAAATGTGTATATAATCCTAAAAGGAATATTAAATGTTTTGTGAATGTAACAAACACTACAACACTACAAATAGATAGAATATATCTTAGTTTTTAATAAAAATATCCATTTCTTAGTTATTTAAAAATTGCATAACTTTATACAATATATTATAAGCTCACACGTTCTATATTGGTGCATCTCATATTTTTAATTTCATAATCAACCCACAAACGAAGATCGTTTCACATTTATCAGCCATAATCACTATACAAACATCATTACAACTGTCATCTGTGCTACAGTTTTTTAAATCAAATGTCTGGAACACCTTAAAGATGGATATGGGAAACTATAAATTATTTCTCCATACCATCCATCTATTATTTAAAATGAATATGAAAAAAGCTAATAACAAATATTATTTTTGGGGATATGGATATATGGTGACCTTCCAAAGTATACAATCGAAATAAATTTTAATAATTAAAAAGAATTTTAATAATTTGCTATTTATACCTACTGATTACCTACGGATTCGAACACCACATCTCTTGGACTATTTTCGACATATTTTTCTTACTCAAGTATGACTCAAGTATGAAAAACACTTTTAAAAAATTTAAAATGCTTAACTATGTGCAGGAATTTTTATTAGTACGTCGTTCGTGCTGATTCATTCTAAGGTATTTTTACAGCTAAATAATAGTTCTGTGCTTCCATTTCTGACATTTTGTAGGGTAGGTAAAGAGATTTGTGTTTCCGTTCTTAATTTTCCACTCAATTAAAGAAGTGGCGTTGGTAGTTGAATCCAACTCCAATTTGTTTAGGCATGCGCGCAAAACTTGTTTAATATAAAAAAAATTGTACCCTCAAATGGGACTCGAATCTACTGATTGACAGTAAACTGTTCCAGTAGTGGTTTGAGTAGCGTCACGTTCTGTTTAGTTTATTCCACTGATCTATGTCTAACCAAACTGTCTATTTATAAATGATTGGACTTATTGTCAAATGAGCTACTTTTATACTTTAAATTTATACATCACTAAAGTAAATGTATTAATCCATACATTATTTACAAACCGATGTGTCATTAATTATTAGCTATAATTGAATTGAGAATAACATATTGCTTATAGGTCTTAAAATAAAAAGTTATGCAATAGGAAATTGAATAATTCTATTCAGTGTTGCACGAAATTTTTAAAAGCTTTTATTAACTATATTTTTATGGTATCGGGGCCGGTCGTGGCGCAGCGGCACGAGGTGTGACTGCAAAACCGACTGGTTGTGGGTTCGATCCCCACTCGAGGAGATGAAATATTTACTTAAATTTATATTTCCATTTCTTCGCTCTGGTGTCGAGGTTAAGCGCGGCGTTGAGTTCTGCCACTCAACACGCAATGCCTCCAGAATTCGGCAGATAGTGGGGAACGGAGTGTCTTAACACTAGGTTCCCTCTGCCTACCCTGCTGTGTGCGGGATACAGCGTGAAGCTAATTTAATTTTAATTTTTTAACTATATTTTTAAAAGCTTTTATTTAACTTGCAATGTTACATACATAGTAAGTTAATTAAAAGCTTTTATGATCATACAAATTGTGTATAATGAGGTTATAAGCCGATAGTTAAAATTTAAAAGAAAAAAAATATTTTCTCCTTTTTAGAGCGTTTAAATAAAAGCTTTTTCTATAAAAACTTTTTGCTTTTAATTTATTATATGTTAAACTTATCCATACCTATATTATAAATTCGAAAGTAACTCTGTCTGTCTGTCTGTCTGTCTGTTACGCAATCAGGGCCAAACCGCTAATTCAATTGTGATAAAATACTCATAAAGAGATACTTAAGGGTCTTCGGATGAACATAGGTTACTTTTTTTTCTCATATTTGTAATATTGTCGATATATACTAATATATTAAAATACTTTTTAGTTTGACAGGCAATTTATTCCGCCATGTTAATAACAACCGACCGTTGCTAAGCAACGGTTTGCAAAGTTTGTTTATTATAAGAAAACGTCACCCAAAATGAGCTTAACGCATACATAGCGGGCGCCGACTCAACCTTATGAGATACATAAAAACAATGTTTGACAAAAATATTGTTCTTTAATGTTTAAAAAAGTCCGCGATACACATACCATGTTTATCTCTGAAGGTTAAGCAAAAGTAATCATTTTAATTAATTTACTTTATATTTATCGGGTTTTTGTTGTATGTATTTTCTATAATTTGATATTGATCCTTATGAAAATGAATATAATAGTCACTTTTAACATTTCATCTGGATTGAAATTATAGTTTACTGTATAACATTCTAATAAATAATTAAGGAGATGTCACTGATGAGTATGACCGACGCGAACGGGCAGATGACTTTAACAGTTTTGTAAATTTTCATACATTTTCAAACTACTATTAATTTTTATGTAATTATAATTAATTTATACTTTTCTTTGGTTCTTCGCTTATTCGAGTAGTAGTTTAATTAGATTTTCATAAATTTCTTGGTGTGGTGTAAGTTGCGGCCCTGTGCGGCAGCGGCATAATATTATTTAAGTACTTATTATTTAAGGAAAGAATTGTTGGTTATTTCATCTTGGATGGTTATCTATTGCGTTGTTATACACTTAATAAAATATGGTTTTA